>JACEII010000031.1:7317820-7412131 GCA_014332785.1 Antheraea mylitta | reverse complement strand
CCCCCCCCCCCCCCTCCGCCCCAAAATACCGCATATTTATACTTTTTTCGAAGATTTGTAAGGATTATTATAAAACAGCTTTATTGACTAAACAGCTTCAAAACAACTCTAGTTTACAAAACAATTTATTAGAAATTCTTAAGCATTTTTATACTCTCCTACAAAACAAAATTAAAAATAAACTCGAATAGTTATTAATTCCATCGGTGGGAAGTTGACATAATTGTAATTAAGTAATGGTATACCTTTATTTGTTCCTACCAAATTGGTCTCGTATACCGCTTTTATATTTCTAAGTATTTTGTCCATAAAGAAATTATTCTCGCCATCGCAATGAAGATAAATTGTGTGTTCAATTTGACATGAAAAGCTCTGTCTATGCATCACCATAAGAGCCGTATTAGGAGTTAAATGCTTCGTTGGTCCTGTATTTAGGATAACCCTATATGTTAAAACTGAAACATCACAAGGGAACGCAGTTTTTATCAAAGGCAAGAAAGCAAAATAACAGAGGTGCGTTTGATTTTTATCAATTATGAACATATCCAACTGATAATTCAAAAAATTAGATAGTTGAATGGCAGATAAGCTAGGCAAGATTAGGACATTTTGACTTGGATTTTTTGTGAAAATATTTGAAGGTTGAACAAAATTTTCAAGTAAAATGTAATGTCGATGATACGTAGCGCTACTATCAGCAAGTCCTTCGTTCGTTCCTCGTCCGTCATTAAACAAAACTCTTCTATCCAACATGATTACTAGTTGACCTTCTTGCAGAGCTGTTACTCCTTGAGCATGGTCAGTAATAACAGTCATGCGACTTTTCCGGTCTTGTATGTATGCCATAGTTGTCATTGAATATATATTTGATTCGATACGTCTGCTTATATTTAAAATGCGTGCTGTAAATTGAAAACCATTATTGTCCGTAAATATTTGCGGTGAATACCCGTTCCCTATATTGGTTTGTATTGTCATAAATATTTCCAATTCCCTATTTTTGGGTGATACGTCATAGTCTAACTTACTTTCCACATAGATGCTGTCAGATAATGGACAATGAAGTAAATTGAATAATTTTACTGTGTGCTGAAGAAGTCGACCGTAGACAGAAGTGAATTCAGTTGTTATTGCACCTGACACAATAAGAACAATTTTTGATTTAGCTCCAACTCTATATGGTAATAGTATATCATACAAAGGGTTAGAAACATTAGTGTTAAATAAGAACATGCCCGAGTTTATATTTGAAGATCTAAATGCTTTATAGTCAAATATCACATTTTTTTCCTTGTTTGTTTGTTTTTCGACAACAGTTTTAAGGAAACCAGTCGTTTCATCGAATATGAGACGATGTTTATAACTTTCAAGTTGTATATCACCCGTTTGTAGAGGTTGGATGTTGAAAGGAAATATTGAAATGTTATTAACAACATCTTCTACAGTGCACGCCAGACAATATAACGTAGCTGCATTTTGCGTAGCATCATATTTTTCTTTGATATTAAATAATTCTAATGTCATAGGGGATACAGTTATTGTAAATATAATTTTAAAAAAAGTTCTCGATATTCTGATATTGTTTCCAGAATAGGTCCAAACTGGGTTTATTTGAACCGTAACATCTTTTTTGGTATGGTCGACAACTCTTACATTTGGATATCTTGTTACAAGTTCAACTACTTCAGTTCTTTCGTGACTCAATGAATTAAATATGTAAACTTGATCTTCCGGTGCAATGGTCTTCAACGTGGAAATAAATTCGCCATCTCTGTAAACATATTTCCGAACATATGGAATTGATTGTCCAGGTTTAATACTTAAAAAGCTTGTAGATATTTCTTGTATGTACCAGCAATCTTTAACGGTTTTCAATATTAGGTCGTGAGTGTATTTCAGTGTATTAGCATTTAATGTACCGCTAACTACATGGCGATCTTGAAGGCGAGCTACATTTTCTCTAGCCCTCATTAAGATATCGAAAACATCTGATGTATTATACCCCTTGAAGGCGTTAAGGCTAACTGCGAAAGCGAACAGTATTTCAGTACTGCGTAAAGTAGACTGAAGACGTCTTAGTAAAATCTTAATTTGCGGTCGTGATGTATAAAAACCCGTCCAATAAGCTGGTGCTCCCGAAACCAAATCAGCAAAATTTAGAAAATCTCCTTTCAGAGTAGGATAGTGGGTAGGTTTTGTAAATATACTAGTAAAATAATCTTTGGGTGTTCCAAATTGAATTTTCGCTTTATAAATATCGCTGTTAAAATTTACAAAATCAGCCAACTTTTTATAATTATTATATTGAAAATCAAATTCGGTTTGAAATTCATAGCTAAGAGAACCGCCAATAGGTGCAATAATTACATTATTCGAACTTAATGTTCCTGTTTTAGAATACTGTTCGAGTAACTTTTCCGCTTTTTCTTTGACATTGTACACGTTTATATCTAAATTTCTATCGCTTTTGGCAAAATTAAAATCTGATGTACAGACTTCTTTACTTGGCCCACATGCTTTAAAACTATCTGAGTTAAACTGTAAATAATGGGCAAGGACTGAATGTCTTGAGTAACGATCTTTACCAATTTTATTTAATGCATCATTAAGTGGAGAAGTTGGTTTATCAACGTCCCAGTTTTGCATCCATATAAAATCACTAATTTGATATTCTGCTAGATAGTGTTCCCAAGAAAAATGAATGTTGGTAAAAATTAGTTGATGTATATCTGAAGCAGAAAAGAGGTATGGTATTGTCGAACTGTGACTGACACTATTTGTTAACCAAGCAACTTTCGGATGATAATTAAGATGATATTTCAGCCATTGATGACCTAAAATAAAATAATAATTTAGAGAACAAGTTTGTGGGCTATAAATTAATAAAGTAAATTAGTTAATAAAAAACCTTCTATAAGTTGATGTACTATTCCAAAAAGATGTGAGGTCGCTTCGTCTGTTTCTACCCATCCTCCTGTTGTAATCTCAAGTCTACCACTTTTCAGCAATTTCCGGAACGCCTTCAATCATATGTATTGATCTTAATGTTAGCTTCAACCGTTTATACATTCAATTACTCACAATTCAGACTTCACCCCGCCGTCGGTTAGGGTGGCTGATTACGCGAAATTCGTTCAATATTTTAAAGAAAATCCGTCGTCTAGTAGTTTAGACAGGATTCCGGACGTGTTGGTGTCTAAAGCCGACGCGGATTCGGCCATCGATTCCCTGGTTGATTATCTCCAGACCGCTGTCAGGGTGACCTCGAAAGAGGTACAAGCGGCGAACGATCGCCGTTTTATACTCCCTGACGACGTGAGAGCATTGATCACGGAAAAGAACGCCGCGACTCGAGCTTACGACGCTTACCCGTCTGTAGAGAATCGCGATCGTTTACGTTTGTTACGAAAAACAGTCAAGTCTCGCATTTCTGAGATCCGGGGTGACAGGTAGGACAGACTTCTGGAGGGTCTCCAGCCGTCTCACCTGTCGTACTGGACTCTAGCGCGAACTCTCAAATCAGATATTGTCACTCCAATGCCTCCTCTCGACAGAGGCCCCGGGTTGCCTCCCGCGTTCGATAGCATAGATAAAGCGGAATGCCTTGCCGCAAGCTTAGAGAAACAGTGTTCGCCAAACACTGATAACACTGACCCTTTCCATAACGGATTAATCGAATCAGCTGCGAAGCATGTACTCGCGTCTCCTCCGGCGGATACCCTAACCGCGATCACTTTCGATGAAGTTGCAGGAGCAATCAAGCGTCTCAAGCCTAGGAAGTCCCCAGGTCCCGATGGGATCAGGAACGAGGTTCTGAAATTCCTTCCTGATCGCATCATAGCTCTATTGGTCTGCGTCTTTAATGCGGCCATGTCCCAGGGTCACTTTCCAGCCGTCTGGAAAAAGGCCGTAGTGATAGGTATTCACAAGCCCGGCAAGAAAGCTACGCTTCCCGTTAGCTATCGCCCCATTAGTCTGTTAGATACCTTAGGAAAACTTTACGAGCGGCTCCTTCTGAACCGTCTCCAGATTTAAAATTAATACCACCTGAGCAGTTTAGATTTCGCGCCGAACACTCTTGCACGAATCAAGTACACCGCCTCACGGAGTACATTTTCTCTAAATTTAACGCCGATCCGAACCGTAAACCGAAACGCACAATTGCAGTCTTCTTCGATATCGCCAAGGCCTTCGATAAGGTCTGGCATGGAGGGCTCATCCATAAATTGTGTAAATCTCGCGTACCCAATAGGTTAATTCATATTATCCGCGATTATCTCACTGATAGGACATTCCGCTTCAAAGTGGATGGTGAACTATCGCTGCCCCACCCGATACGCTCAGGTGTGCCGCAGGGCTCCATACTCGCGCCCACGCTCTTCAATCTGTTCATTAGTGACCTACCTAGGTCTCGGGGGGTCGAGGTAGGTTGTTACGCTGACGATACCGTTATTTACACTTCCGGCTGGCGGTCGGACTTTCTTAGGAAGCGCATCGAAAAAGCCGTTCATACTCTCGGTGAATGGTTTCGTCGATGGCGCATAGAAGTTAATCCCGATAAGAGTGTCGCAATACTCTTCAATCCCACGAATCGCGCTAATAAATTTGAGCCCATCAGGCTATACGGAATCGATATCCCTTGGGTCGAAGAGGTCAAATATCTCGGTGTCACATTAGATAAACATTTAAAGTTCAATTCACATATAGACAGAGTGCGAAACAAAGCCGCTATGGTCTTGGGTCGCCTCCATCCGTTGCTTTGTCATAAGAGTAAGATGTCCCTCAGACACAAGCTCACTTTGTATAAGACGTGTATCCGTCCCGTGATGACATATAGCTGCCCCGTTTTTGCGCATATGTCCAAAGATAACTTTCATAAGCTGCAGATTCTCCAAAATCGTGTTTTACGTAAAGTGACCGGTGCCCCGTGGTACATTCGGAGAGTCGATCTCCATAGAGACCTAGAGATCCCTTCTATCTGGGCGTACGTAAAATCACTTACGATTAGTTATTTTGAAAAAGCTGCGAATCATCCCAATCCGTTAGTGGTATCCGCCGCAAACTATGAACCCGTACCTAACGCTGCGCGTTATAAAAGACGTCCGCGATGCATTTTTACCGACACTCCTGATTTAATCACGTCAGCGAACGATCAGTACCAGCCTGTCCCTCGAAACAGAGCGTGCTCACGCCCACGCCCGCGTAACCACAGATCACGCCGCCGTGGTCTGGGGGTTAATTTCGCTCCCGCACACCCGATTAGGCCTCCCACGGCAACGGCTCAAGCCTAGGTTCGATCCCTCGGTAGGGAGCCCTTGAGTGCCTTGCTTGCGCGATACGGTGACACACAAATATACATCACTGCTACAACACTACACGATCACCCCCACACACGTGCACGCCTACACGCTTACACATGTAAGTGGAAGGGTTTACTTTTTCCCTGATCGAACTGAAAAACTCTCAATTTTCCGATAATAAATATATGGAGGAGTTGTTGAGGCGTGTATGCTTGGTACACATATACGTTTCAACAACTCATACATATATGAATAGTTAGCTAGGTTAGCTTAGATAGGTCGCGATTTTGCATGCAACAGGCAACAGCCAAGCCGAGGTGTGCCGTGCACTCTTGAGCTGGTTGCCAAAACAAAATCGGCTGAGTGCCTTAAGCGCTCGCCTTAGTAGTTCGGTGAAGCTGTTAAGACCTTGCTGGGTCAATAGCGTAGACATTTCGAAAAAAAAAAAAAATTCAATTATATAAGTACTTAATTATCTACATATAACTTTTTTAGTAAGAAAATAAACTATAATTGTTTTCGTATACATTTTTAACTGTTTACTTACTGAACGACTCTTTTGAGATGTTGTTTTCCACCATTCACTTAAATGTGATACTTCATTCCACGCGAATGTAAGGTTTTTATAGAAATGTAACTTTTTCACAATATTTGTTAGAATTTTATTTACAACGTCATTATGGTAACGTTCAAATGATTTCTTCCAAATTGAATATACAGTACTTCGTGGTACTAAAATAACCTGTTAAAAATTATAGTTATATGCCAAAAAAACTGAAAATAAGCTTTAAGTAGTTAAAGTTATAAAGAGTTGTTTATATGTAAATGGTTACATATAATATAATAGAATATGCGTAGGACGGTATATCGATATTGTTAGAAAAAGCTAAAGATCATCAGAAAGCAAAAGGTATATACAATGAATTTATATTACCACTTAACAATCGGAACTCTAAACGAGAAAATATGTTTTTCAACTATTCTAATTTAAATGTTGCTTAATAACTATCAAGATCTGTCTTAACGTTTCATGTTAAATAAGAAATTACCTGCAAAGCTGGCCATTTTACATTTCTCATTAATGATTCATAACGACTATCGAAAATTCTATTCCAAAAATGATGCTTGCTGGCCCATAGAGCCTGAAAGAAGAAGAGTATATGGTAGTAATTATTATAGTAATTAGGCCATAATGCTTTCAAGGTGATAGATAAATGTAAGTACCTCAATATCAAATTCCGAAAACTTTTCTTCCGCATCAATATCACTTTTAATTTCATTAACAAATATACACATATAAGGAGTGGAGGTGTAGTTATAGCTATACAAAGAATTATGTGCCACTGGTAAACCTTCTAAAAGGAAATCTATCTTATCACTGTCGATACCAATACTTGGTGTACTCGATTTAGGTGTATCACTTTTCAATACAGATTTAGCTATAAACATGCCTTTAAATAAAGAAGTATTATTTCTGTATAATGGATCTTTAGGTTCCGGAAATATTATAGAATCGTTATCACTTGCTTTTACTTCTACAGTTTGCAGTTCTCGCTCATCGATCGATGGGAAAAACTTTGATTTTACTGGAAATTGATAATAGTTCATAACGGATACTCCAATTTGACTTTTACCTTTGGATCCACCAAAGGTAGATATGTTTGTTGCTGGTCGATGTAGTATAGTGCTATTTATATTTCTTGTTAATCTCAATTCGTTAGAAATTATGTTCTCATTTCCTCCCATTTTCGAATATGAATTTTTATTTTTTCCAATATCCAATGAAGATAAGATCTTTGAAATTTTAGGATGTTGCATTTTATGCATTACTGTCTGTGCAGCGACATAACCAGGGAACATAAGTTCTGAACTTTGTTGTTGATATACAGAGGTATTCATTGAAGCTACGCGTATGCCGGCATTATCGCTGAACGGTGTTTGCACCATTTTTGATTGATTGCGAACAATTTTTCTAAGCGCTGAAATATTTAATAACGTATTGCATGTTAAAACTCTTTAAAAGAAATCAATATGTTCCATCAAAATGTATATGATTAATTATAGTAACGTCTTTACTTTTTTCATGTCCAACTATCCTTGGCGGATAGGTTACCACAGCCAGTATAAATATTAAAAAATAAATTTGATTTAGCCAGACCATCGTTCCAACCAACGCGTATGTAAAAACTAATAATAAACTGCTCATAGATACGTTGCCACCAAGTCTTAAACAAAGGAATTGTTATTCCTTGTTTGTATTAACACATTTGCAGATATTGTTGATCATGTAAATGAAAACTTGCTTGGTTTAAATAATAAATTAATTTGAAATACTTATATATTCAGTAGTTTCTACAAATAAACATTTGAAGAGTTTATGATATACCTAATTATATGTATGTGTACACTTATACTATGAAAATATCTTATTTTAACTTGACCAAAATATAAAAATTGTATATTAATAATAATGTTGATATATATAAAATTAATGCGCATGCGTGTCAGTCAGATGTGAAGTTGGTTTCAACTTTACTGCTAACCCACGACCGAAAATGGGGAGTCAGAACCTATTAAATTTATTGATCGAAATCCATGCCGCGCCACCCTTCACAGATACTACACCCCGGTGGTGATCTGTATTTTAAATGTAAAATAGAATTTTATAAATGAAGTCGTGTATTTAAATATACATCATGGTACGTATTATATTCGTTAACTCTACTGAGGCACTAGTAATTATTTGTATTGACTTATCGTGATGTAAGATTGAAATAAATAATAAGTGAGGATTTCCGTAATGTATATGTAATTAGTTATCGGTGTTCGACTGTGTTGAACTACATTCGTGTTAAACATACGCTAAGCTTTAAGTTTGTGGTATTGTAATTTGTGATTACATTTGTTTTTAATAAACATTTCTATTCTCTTACTGCTGAAATGCAAAAAAATTGATGCGCTATGGTAAACATGTTATAGATTTCTTATATTACGTTACGTGCGATGTTATTGTTCATTGTATTCATTTCTTTGCAATGTAATACCTCAACTAGGCACCTAAATTTAATTCTCATTTATTTGCACTAGGATTCTAATGTAATGAACATATCTGGCCTTCTGGAATGGGAATTTTCTTTACCATCTGATCAAATTATATCTCATGGATGGTATCATGGAGCATTAAATCGAACGGCAGCTGAAAGTTTTTTGCTGCGAGACAGAGAATTCCTTGTAAGAGATTCTTCTTCGCAACCAGATAATTATGTATTGAGTTGCAGATCGAATGGACAACATTTACATTTTGTTATACAGAGGGTAATGATATATTATATTCTATAGTATTATTTATTATTCTTTTATATAAATAGTGATAATTATAACGTATTTACAGATTGTTGTACATCCAGATACTGTTTACGAAAGGTATCAGTATCAGTTTGAAGATGAGGCATATGATACTGTTGCTGATCTAATTACATCCTACGTTGGTTCAGGAAAACCAATATCAGCTGCTTCCGGAGCTAGAATACAATATCCTGCTAATCGTGTCACGCCTTTAACGAATTGTATTCAAAATGAAGATATTAATTCCATTCTGTCGCCACCAGGAGATAACTGTTATAACAATCCTTATAGTCTGTACAGCCATTTTGCTTCAAAACCTGGAATCCAATTAAGAGTACCGTTTAAAAAGCAACGCTCACATTCTTTAACACCCATAGACATGAGTCAACATGTTAACCATGGTAAAAGTGCAAGCGCTGATGGAGTAATTCAAAGCCAAACAAGTAAACACATTAAAACTTTCTACAGTGAATCTAATTCAAATGCTAGTACGTGGGATGGAAGCTTGTCTACTAGTCCACCAGCAAAACCAGCCAGATATGATGGACCCAAGGCTGACGATAGACGACTGGAGCTACAACGTCTGTATAACGTATCAGGATCAGATTCGGGAAATGGTTCCGGAGATTCAACTCAAAGTGCCCAAAGTGACCCAACAAAATCTAGAATTGATTCTGATTATAGTCTAGTTACACCTACTATAAAACAACAATTTGACTATGACCTTACAGAAGCGAAATTATTACAGTCAGAAAACCTTGATTACGTTGTCGATTCTAGAATTAACTTAGAGAAATTCCACTCTCAAATTATATCTCCAGGTCTAACAAAACCTCTAGAATCCGAAACTCTACATACTATAAAACTTCTTCTCCGAACATCTGGACCTAGGATTCTGGCAAACCACATGACTAAAGTTGATTTGTTTTTCTTATTTGATGATGCTATTCAAATTGAAGGACTGGACAAAACTGCTTCCGGATTAGAACTATGTTTCTTACCTCAAGGACGACAACTTAGACTAGACGTGATTGAAAGGTACTGAATCTTGATTGTAGAATGTTGTCTAGGATAAGTAAATTAAATATCATACGTTTATCGGTTTCAGGGTCGAAACATTTCGTCTTCTTATTGCTGTAACGATACTGACTTGTCAGACAGACAGACAACGTGCGGATACCATTAATGACTGGATTCTTTTGGCCATTGAAACAAAAACTGCTTTAGGAAATTTGTATGGCTTCTCGGCTATAATGTTTGGACTATGTATGTCGCAGGTAACGTATGCAAATATAAATATTTATAAACAGCAGAATTAAAGAGTTAAAATTAATACATTTAGATACATAAATAGTTAAAAGTCTCAGCAAACAGGAAATTACTTAATTTTAATCATAATACTATTAATAATTCAGCAAGAAATTTTAATATACTGCAGATTTAAAGTAATGCTGTTAAATTGATACAATACAACTTGATAATTCTTCAATAAAAATAGTTATAAATTTACATTAAACGGATGTAAGGAATGTAATGAAGTGATCAAGAGAGGTAGTAGTTATTTAAAACTTGGAGGCTTAAATATCTGTATAATTTCAGGTAGAGTGTTTAGAAAACGCGTGGAATATATTGCGCCGCGTCTATACAGACAATGCATTCATGTTTGAAGCAAAACTTAGACCGTGCTTCAAAAGTATGAACGAGGGTACAAATCCACTACCGCCAAATACTACAACACCCTACATCCTTCCTCCAGTATTGTGCTTTCATATGTTTGGTAAGCATCTTTATTTTAATATTAGGTACAAATTGAGCCCTAGTGATCAAAATATATATCTATTCGTCCCATATATCGTTTAACATAATAACTCATTAATGTGTATAGATTATCATTTTTGCAGAATATTAAAGCCCTCTAGTAATCTATGATAATTCAGTGAAATCGTGAATGATTTTCTTTACGTCATTTACGCATCGATATGTCATTTGTCCGAATTATCGGATGATAAATATGAATAAGAGAGATTGTAACGTCTACCGAAAAATACAAATACTTTACTAGAATTATTGGTAATAACATAAAAGATGCATTATGGGCAAGTATTCAAAATCTCTAACTTTTTTTCAATATACTGTTCGACGCTTGGCGTCAGTCTCACCTGATTCAAAGAGAAGACGAGGTCGAAGTACACTTGTTATAGCTAAGGAAATATATACTGTATATCTTATACATATACTAATAAAAATGACATCATATGGTATCATATATATTTTACGAAATATAAAACAACAGTTTATTAATATGACCAAAATTACTTACTTTAAACAACTGTTAGAGTTTTGTGGAATGCCTTTGTATGGTGCGGTCGCTATTCAATGAATAATGATACAATTCGATTAATATTATAAATTATGGTTATAAAATTTTAAATTCTCTGAATGCGGTGCAGATTTTGAAAACAGTAAATAGTAGTAAATAAATAAATACAACATTTTTAAAACGAGAAAAAGAAAAGTTGTACTTGTTAAAACAAAATTAGGTACAATATGTATTTATGTAATTTATATGTTAGCATTTGACTAAATTCTTAACGAATCTAAAAAGGAGATATGAAGTAAATAGTACCAAGCAGTGTTATTAAATGCAACTGCAGGACGATATCGATACAGACACTGTACAGCTAGCTATATACCGACTTGAGGGCGAGCATTAGAGAATGTTTATCAATATGTACCATGATGGCGATACGTCACGTCGTCTCAAGTTACAACCCCACAGAAAGTTCCAGCTTATTGTTGTATGACTCACGCCAATTGACGCCCGTTCCAAACACGCCACGAACTATTAATGCTGAACTTCTCGTATCCTCAAAATGTTAAAACCTCAAAACATAAAGAATAGTTTATAAAACATAATCTAGTTGTTCTGAGTAATTCCTGTAATACGTAATTAATTTCACAAGATTGACACTGGTGTTTGGCATGGTATTCTTATATAATGTTTTATTTTCTAAGTTTACTTATCTAGTTTTTTTATATATTGATATATTACTCGATTTAACAATTTCCTTCGGATGAAATCGTGGGAAGTAAACAGTTGAAGTATTTATCGAAATGCTTGCTAAAAATATTTAACTTCATTAGAATTTACTGATATATAGTACACACTAATTACGTAATCTAGTACTATCCCTAATAATGTAAATGCAATTAAGCGAAACTTAGACAAGACCTTAAAATGTAATATAATAGTCACCTAATATTAGTGTATTTTTAGATTTTTGAAAAAATATTGGATGTGTCTAGGAATAAGTAATAAGTTAGATTTTAATCATTTAAAAATGTAGGTATGTCTGTTTGTTTGAACACGCAACACTGTTGAGTACTGCGTTAATGATAAACCTTTTTATGATGCATATTTTCGAGTAACATATAGTCTTTGTTTCAATAATATCGGTCGACTCTATTAAAAGTTATTGTAATTTAATGACGACGCAACTCGAGTACGAGAGAAAAGTAGATAAAAGATGAGACTTAATACAATCAGATAATCTTTATTAATCACTGTTTCTTACATAAGGTTCTACGAGGACTAAATTGCAGGGAGAGCTAGTTTCTAATATAAGCATAATTTTTAACGATAATTAAATTAATATTGTTTTATATTTATAGATGGAGAAGGTGGTGGTCTCATGCAATTAGATGATGTGTTCCCCGGTAGTCTAATGAATACACTTGAATTTGATTTTAATGCCACAGCAGCGCATCTTGAATCGGCTCGACATTTTCCAAGTCAAGTGGAGATGTTCAAACGCAATGCTAGGACAGTAGTGCAAGAGATGTCTTCTCTTGGTTCTACTTTAGATCCAACATTACTTGAACTGTTCAGATCAGAGTTTCATATAAATTTCTTATGGGGAGAAAGGGGAATGCTCACAACGCCAAATCAAAGGTTCGCAAGACTAACGGATATATTGACAGCCATGGCGAATAAATTAACCAATCAACCTATTGAAATAGATGACATGGTATAATTAGTTAATCATATATTAGTAAAATAGAGGATACAAAAGTATATTAAAATTAAAAAAAAATTAGCAGACCATATTATAAAACATAGAAGTACTGTTGTATCATTGTCATTTGAGTTTCTTTCCATGCCCATGTAATTATTACTTAGTTAGTTAGTTTCTTTTTTTTTGTAGATTATTATCGCTTATTTTTTTTACTGATATTCTTCCTTAGTCTACGTGGTCTTCATCTTGCCTTTCATTTAAAACGGATAACGATAAAACTAAGGCGCTGAGATTCGTTCGGTTCATACTCAGCCTAATTACATTTCTAGTCGATTTCAAAATTTAAAATAAATAAAAATGGTGATTAAATCGTTGATTTAAGTCTATGGTATGTCTACATAATGCTACATTAAAAATTATCTAAAAGTTTTCTATGTAAATCAGCATATTTAATGTAATAGTAATTCGTTCAACCCGCAAAACAACTTCCGAAAAATCGGAATTACAAAAAATACTATCTTTAATAAATCATAAGCCCACAAACATTATAAAAATGTTCACATTCATACTTACTAAAAGTGCAATAAGGTGTAATATGAACGAATTTGAGTTCCCTCCTTTTTTCACTGTCCGTTGTACCGGATCGCATCATGACCTAAACATTATTGTAGTTTTGAGTTACTTGCTTAGTAAATCATAATATAAATAATGTCATTAATATAGCATAAGTCCGTAATAATAATATACAGGTTAGTGTTGTTATTGTGATATTCGTGTCGAGTTGAGTGGATGTCAACTCGTTATCTTTTATCACGGCTTATATTTACCTTCCTTTATTAAAAATAATTACATTAAAATTCTTAATGAATCTCTAGAAACCTCTAACAATTGCTACAAATACTCTATTATGTAAAATTTATAGGATAAATGTGCACATTGTACAAAATAGTTATAGGATATATAACCTTAATTTATGTGATACATTTAAAATCATAATAATATGAAAATTATTAAAACGAGTCTACAAAAGTAGTCTACGTAATTTACCTATATTCGGAAAGCATATATCTAATCATTACCCGTAATTGATATAGACTACTCATATTATTCCATTGACACATCTTTTGCCAGGTCTGGTATTTTAAAATAGTACAGTGAACATCAGAACTCATTACTTGCACATTGACGGTATATAGGTCGTCCCAATAGATTATTAGATATAGATATGTATAGAGTATTCTTACATAATAGTTATAGACAGCCACTTCAACTGTACGATAAAATATTAGATTTCATAGTGCATACGTAGGTACGCTTCATAATGCTGTAATATTAAATTACAAAGCAATGACGTCATGATGAAATATTAATTTTGATTTTATTTTTGTAACTAGACACCTATTTTATATCCATTTTTATTATAGATTAAATTTTAATGGTATATATTTAGGTATGTTTTGTTAATATATTTGTAAAACAGAATAAATAAAGCTGTCGTAAATTTGATTTGTTTTTTATTATTTACCTTAAGACAACAACGCATAAAGATCAAACTTATCACAATAGAGCTATTAACAAATGACTGTTTATTTTCAATCTATACTATAATATCATAAAGAAAAAAAATTTGTGAGTTTGTGACGTTGTAGGGGGTAATATGTCAGGAACTACTCGTCCGATTTGAATAATTGTTTCAGTGTTATGCTCATTTATATAGAAATGTTCTGGGTTATATATTATTACGCTAAGACCAATAGGAGCGAAGGACCTATGAAAAATGTTCCAAAATCGCGATTTTTCTTCCTCTTGAGAGCTTCCGCTGCATGTTAACGTTAGCTCAAAGCGACTATTAGTACGCGGACGAAGTCGCGGGCAGGGTGCTAGTCTAGTATAATTGAATACAGTATAGTATAATCTAGTATATTTCAATATAGTATCTACGTCCATGAACAATGTTCTTGTAATAATTTTGGATATACGTAGTACTAAACTTAATTAACGTTGATTAATATATGTAAAAAAAAACTTGATCGAAATGAAAGAATATGATATTATTTATCAATTATGTTAATATATCAACAATATAATAAATTAATATTATACATTACCCTTTTCGTAACTTCTTATTAAATTCAGTTACGAATCTAATTCTTGTCGAGTGTATCAAAATAAACAAAAAATCGACACAGCTATGGGTATAGGATTTAGTTGTAATGAAACAAATTATTCTCACAGAGATTTTATTACCATAATTTCAAAGGTATAAACATAGATCTACTGATAAGTGTTACGACATTCTTAAACATGTATATTTAGCAATCGCAAATCATATTTACATTATAGAAGTAATTAATTAATTATTGCAACTAATATGTCACCAGGGGACCTACCCAAGTTACTTATCGACAATTACTAACGCATATAGAAAACGAAAAAATGTATGGAGATGAAATATCTGAGCGCTATATCACGTGATAAAATAACGTGTTTATCACGTGATATAGCGCTCAGATATTTCATCTCCATACATTTTTTCGTTTTTTATATGCGTTAGTGATTGTCGATAGGCAACTTGGGTAGGCCCCCTCATTATTTAATCTATTATGAATGTCAATGGAACTTGGTCCTAAAATAGAGTTTGTAAGATTGTTTACATATTTGAAAAGACTAAAAGCATATTTAATAAAAAAAAAATAACAAAACAGTATTAAGTCACGCGTATTTTTATAATATTTTTCAATGTAAGAAAATTTCGTCTTATTATCTTAGGTAGTTTTTACCTAAATATAGAAAACACTACACTAGTATTAAATTTAAAAAACCTTTATCTCCAACACCATAACCTTACACTTATATCTATTTACCATATGTAGAGTAATTCTTAAAGAAGACTGAATATGAAATGTGAAATCAAGAAAACTGAACTAAAAAAAATAAAAAAAAACCTAAAACTTCTCAACTGTCAATGAATATCGGCTAGTTTTATTAAAACTTCGTCAGTGGAATCAACCTGAAAAAAAAATCAAAAGTAAAATAAATTAAAACAAAAGCCTGATAAAATGATACAATGACATAAAAAAATTTTGTAATTTGGACTCAAAATGTCTGAAAAATAATGTAATTGAAATAAGATATGTTATTATATATGGAAGGTTATGAGGAATACATTAGTAGTTACTTATAAACTAATTATAGGTTCAGTATTATATCTATACGATACGATATGATTGTTAACATTTTGATTAATGTAATTAGACCTTTCAAAATGTCTGTAATTGTCAATTTTTAAATTAAAAATAAATCTATTTTTTTATTCTTAGGCCATTATAAGCTAAATTACCTTTCATATTTAATATGTTTACTTTTCTACCAGAAATTTAATTTCTTTAATGTTACAGTCTGAAATGTTGTGTTGGCGATTTACGTTCATTTCTGTTGAATTGAT
Source organism: Antheraea mylitta (assembly GCA_014332785.1). Classification (NCBI taxonomy): domain Eukaryota; kingdom Metazoa; phylum Arthropoda; class Insecta; order Lepidoptera; family Saturniidae; genus Antheraea; species Antheraea mylitta. The sequence continues at coordinate 7,396,025 of JACEII010000031.1, read as the reverse complement.
ACATTAAGGATATACTTAAATGCTTTTAATTACACAAAGAGTAGCGCATTCGATTCCTTCGTCTTCTGACAAATACAATTTTATCACAAGATACAGCTATTTAAAACACAAAAAGGCAATTTCATTGCCTTGCAATAATTTGAAATCTTGCACGCGGTCTACAGTTCCATCTTGAAAATATTAAGCTTTCAATTTTCTTACAGTTTATTACCTAACATTTCGTATGTTATTTAAAATTAATATAAATAAATTTCAATTTTAATCACAATCATTATAAAATAAATATCTTATGATCTAATACGAAGACCAAGAGAAATGAACACATTTACAGATCTGAGATATTTGGCTATGAAGTCTTCTTTCTATAGGTAGTAAATGTATAAAAGTGGTTACGAAACTCTATGAATTTCAGTTTACAATCATGGGCTTACATTCTTAAATTTACGCATTCGTTCGTTGAATAGTGTTATTTATTCTGTTATATTGAAATACGTAGTTTAATTCAGCTGTACCAGAAACCGTTCGCGACTTCGTTAGCGTTAAAATATAGCGTAAGTATCTCACGGAGAATATGGCTATTAGTGTAAGGATTTTCAGAATCGAATCAATAGTAGCAGAGAGTACCTCTTACAAAGTTAACTTTTTACGCATTCAATACAAAACCATACCAATAAAGTATGGCCTCGTACATATACTTCGGGAGAACGTAAATTACTACATGTGGCAAAAAAATTACCAATAGTTCCATACCGACAGAGAAATAAAAAATTACTTCGTTATACGAATAATCATCGAGTAGAACTACACGTGACTTGTATTTTCTGACATTGGAATGAGTTTAAACTGAATATAGAATATACTCCTAACAAGATAATCAAAAAATCTCATATCATCTTATCTAGTTGCAACACAGGCAATAGAGATTCATATAATATATTAATAGGACATTCGTATGCGCAATAATGCTAATATACAAACATTTAAACAAAATAGAAGATTTCATTTCCTGTCCTTATCAATAAAAATATTGGATTAAATAATCTTAGAATACGCAAAACTATAAAAATAGAAATATATTATAAAAATTATTTTTATCGCTTCGTAATACTATTATTTCCCAATGGCTGATATGTATAGATTATCATCGATATAATGATAATAGTTGTTACTGTTAAGGAATGTATTGAGATAAAATAAGAACAATAAGGCGTGTGTCAACATTGACGCGTTCACTGGTTAATAGGGAATGTCTTGGATTATACAGGCTGAAAATTTAGACAGTAGAGATATTAACGGAGGATACTCTGCGCTCGATTCTCTTCCTAAAGCAATAACAAAAATATGTGCTTAATATTTGACCTAATTATATAGAAAAATACAAAAATTATACGCAATCCTCTACGCGTCAATGTCAATGATCGTCGGGTGATTTCACTTTCACTTAAAAGTGAACGTGGGAATGTCGTGAACAAAACAAAAGGGTTTATTGTCCATTTTATTATCGAAGGTTATTATCTCCGGATCGCCCCTTACAGCATTCCGCACCGGTCATTGCACCTAGGCTCATTATGATTGTGTTTATACTTTCGAAAGTCTTATAACAAATTTCAACTTATGTTCTCTCTGTTCTTTATTATCATTTGTTGTGATATTACTATTTTATATGTTGAACGTGACCATTAAGTATTATATACTAGAATACTGTGAGTGTTTAACCCTTCACCAGGTATACACAAGGCGAAACGGGTAAATGCATCTCTTTTAATATTGAAACCATATGTATACTTTTCTTCATAATTATTTAAACTGACTTGTTAAACAATTCTGATTACCGACAGATAGTTCATACATCACACCCCAAGCAACATGTCTTGTATCTTAATATATCGAGAAACGACAAATATAGGCATAATAGTCGATGAAAAATATACAAAAACTTAACAGCATAACTTTCCATATGTAATAACATACAGGAAATGTTATGTTTGGTAGCTTTTATCTTAGAAAACAAAAGGTATCTCTAAAAACAAAAAGTAAAGCTAGTAGTAGATCATTTTAGTTAAGAACAAATTACAAAATATGACTAAAATTCGTCGGACCGGCGAGATTTATCAAGAAAAATATTTAAAACGTATCTTTCATTAGCTACTAATTTGTTTAATGAAAACTAAAGATAACGACATAATAAATTATGTAATAAAAACACTACTACTCAATGCTAATATGATAAAAACCAGTTTATCTAAACAATAACATAATGTGACAAATACAAGAGTTGACATATTTTTACAGAGAAATATCATATTTTCTGTTGTAATAGTTTAAACAACGTAATTAATGATTTGTGTTTTATTTTATTTCAATTACGATAGGAAGCATACGCCGATACCTTCAATCTATTTTAGTTCATATAATAACCAAAATTATACTATTTTTTTAAACTATTTTTTATACTTTTGTTAAATTATTGAATTTGACGTAAAAGGATTAATATTGATTGATATTAGCAACGATGTTGCTAACATATTCCTAGATTCAGAATCATGAGCCTCTATAATCGCCTATAATTAGCATTGGGGCATAATCGTCAGGGCAAAATTCCCGAAACAGAAAGTTTTAAACCAGAGAGATACTGTAATTTAGTTTCTAATGTGCGATTTGTGTTTGTAGTTGATATTATGTGCATTTGTGCAGTGTTATATTTCTGCTACAACGGAAGTTATATGTATTTATATATCACCTGTATTTCTAACATGACCATGTTCTTAAAAACGTTTTAAATGTGATACAACAGATCATTAATCTTTCTGGATTCAATCTTTATGGAATAATAATGGGTTTAAATAATACTTTTGATTTAAATGTAATGCTTAATAAAATTCAACACTGATTGACAGAAACCAGAAACCACACGGCCTAAACCGGTGAGACTAGAAGAAAATAATTTTGCATAGGATAGTCATATGCATAAATTCGGTGATTGCTAAGAAAGGATCTATGGAAACGCGACAACCACAGAGAAAAAAAATCCAATTATTATATTGATAACGCTAAAGCTTGTCAGTAAATAGTAAACAAAAAAGAATAAAGTTAATTGGCTATTTATATATAGATAAGTTTACGAAGACAGTAGTAAGATATTACAGATATAATAGCGGGCCCAGAAAATATTATCCTGCCCTGACAATTTAAAAAAAAGTAGAATCAAACCACACCTGCCATGTTCAATGGTGAAAAATATAATTAAAACCTGGCTAGCCCTATAGGAGTTCAGTTATATAAAATCAAAATCAATCACACGTACAGAGCAAATATATATATATATATATAGTAATTTGATATTTTAAAACAGTCGGGTGGTATCAGAGGTATTATTACCCGAAATCCAGTAAGCCACATGTGTACCTATATTGTTAAAACGTAAATTTTGTTAAAGATACTCCCTGAATCTACTGAAATTTTACCGCCTTTTCTTTCTTATATCGTACTTGTTAGGATGCAACACTACCCATGAATGTGAGTGCAGGCTGTTCTTTTATAGCTTATATATTGTTATTTAACCTATACGAAGTCGCGATCGGTAATAATAGATAAATAAAAGTAGATTTACTAGTCGACAAAATGACAACACCATAGGCATATCTATATACTTGTAGGCCTATGATAGAATACAGTTTAAATCCAAGTGTATGCATGATTGCATGTAACTTAGTGGATTTAATTACTTCTACATACTATTATTAAATTTATATTTGGTATATTAGAGCCATATTATAACTATAGAAATGTGTAATGCATGAAATACGTAATATTTAAACGAAAACTAAAAAGTATGAAGTTTACGCTTTTTTATTGCTTTACAAAAATTACGTTTTTCAACGTTATCGTCAAAAAAAGTTACTGTTTCAGTGATTTTGGTGTTCACTTGTTTTTGCCGCTCCCACCTTGTTTAGGTTTATCCCGTGTCTCCTTGAGCTGCCGTTCCTCGAACTCCTTCCTAGATTGATTAATGATGTCCTCCTCGGAGGACCCCGACAGACGAGCGCATTCTGGCAGCTCGGACTCGGGCAGGAATGGTGTCTCTGTTCCGGTTGTACCAATATGGAGGACATTCCGTTTCAAATCGATGTTACACTGTCAAAAAAACAATATTGAAACTATGCGCTTTCCAAAGCAAAAACTGTTTAATTTAAATTTCATCGAGAACGCAACTCATTGAAAAAAATTACAAACATACTTCATAAAAAAAAAAATACTAGTTTTCATAGATTATCTACTGATATCATTTAATAAACAACAGTTCACAAGAAAATTCAATGTACACAGTAATACAATCCTCACTACTTTATTAGATCAAGTAAATGTCACAGAATTTTCTAAGGTAATAATTGTGAACACTATTCATCCTAAAGCAACATGATAATATAATACTAAGATATTATTTGTGTAGTTTTATTTGCTCGTTATATTAATTACCGAAAATAAAATTAGCCAATTTATAAAACCATTTTATAAAAATAAAAATAATTTTTATCATTTCTTAATTTCATTACATTCCAAATATTCCTTGTAATAAATTAACTTAAACATTTAATAAAGACCTATGGACTTTGAGACATAATGCTATTTATTTTTTCCGATCTGCATACTTGAATATATCAAGTGAAAGATTATTCTAGGATATGACATTTCATAGTAACATTTAACATATAAAATGTTACTTTTAAAACACATACTAATAAACAATCAAAAAAACCTAAGCTAAAATTTGTTCTAAGATTTTCAAAAGTATAGCTACAAACATGTAAATAAAATAATAAACCTAGGTGCAAAGACGTGCGAAAAACTGCAATGGCCGACGATGGGTTAATAACTTTTGATAGTAAAAAGGGCAATAAATGTTTATTTTGTTCCTGATGTTCTCACTTTCTCTTTCAAATGAAAGTGAAATCATTCAGACTGTGCTTTAACACAAACGCGTAGAGGATTATGTATATTGTATTCTTCTATATTATTAAGTCGAATATTAAGAACCTATTTTTTTAATTGATTTAGAATGAGAATCGAGTTTAGTGACCTTCATAAATATTGCTACTGTCTAAACAGTGACATATATTGCCTTCCCGCTTCATCCAATTGATTGCGATCTATTAAATAATTAATAACAGGCCATAACAGGCTCCGCAGGTTTTTGATATTTGGACTTTATTTGATATAATTTAAAATAGGAGCTTAGTATTTCAATTTCCTCTGCTGTAATATATTCAGTGATCAAAAGTGACTATGTAAAACCAAGTTTGTATAATTTGTTTATGAATCTAAATACCTGATGTCTTTTAAGCATATCAAGTCCCAGCAACATATCCATTGGCTGCTCAGCAAGCACGGAGAATGATGTGGTGAGGAAATCTTTTTCTATTCTCATTTGCACCATGTGAATGCGGCCTATGATTCTTTGGACACCAACGCCTTTTGCTATTCCAGCCCATCTGTTTTGATACAACATTATAAGTAGAATCTAAGCAATGAAATATACAAACAAAATTAGCCTTAAACTTCTAAAATGAACATCTACATGGCAATGTATAGGCACAATACACTAATGTGATTGCATATGCATATAATTGAACATACAGTGTCAACTTTATTAGAATGAAGAATCAATTTACAATAATATTGTTAAGCATATAGGTGATCCCAGACACTTACACAAGGATTACAAAACCTATGCCACTAATGAACCAAGATATAGAACACGGACCATTGTAATCAGAATAGACATTCCCTCTACTTCAATACCTTTAAATCATGAGCCTTCAAAAGTTGATTATTTTTTTTTATATCAATGGAGGCAAACGAACTGGTGGGTCACGTGATGTTAAGTGATCACCACCGTCCATAAACACCAGCGACATCAGGGACGTCGCAAGTGCGTTGCCAGCCTGTATATGGGAGAAAGGGGAGGGGAAGCTAAGGGAAGCAGGAAAGCGGAAGGGACGTGGGCCTCCGGTTCACTCACTGACCGAACGAAAGACAACAATGCAAGCACTGTTATTTCACGTCGGTTATTTGTGAGAGGGGTGGTACTACCCCGGAGGAGCCGACCCATTCATGCTGAAACCAAAAATAGCTTCAGCGGGGCTCTACCACCTACCTTTTGTAAGAGGTATTAAAATAAGTCGACATATTTCAAGGGAAATCTTTCAAGATATATGCAGGACAAATACTTTAACTTGTTTTCTTAATACATATAAACCAAACTATTAAAATTTGTGCAGCAATGATAAAATTTACAGACTTTTGGACAGAGTTCTATTAATTAATTATATGGTTCATAAAGATCTTTTTATAAAACCTAGCAGAATCAATTTCTAAAACATTGAGATGCTAAATTACGTAATTAAAAGCCAATACAAAACAGCAGTTTCAAGATTTATCAAGAACAAGTATCTAATTAACATAGGTCGATTTGTTGTTGTTCAAAAGCCATTGTTAAATTTTCACACTTTTAAAGATACATTTACTGACTTTTGAGTTTTATAAATAGCACACACACAATGAACCAGTTACATTGGTGTCCCTAATACTATTTAATAATCCTTTATATTGAATTGTTAATGTAATATTTTTAATATAGACATTATATATACATAACCAAATTTCCCAAAAATACTCATATGTTATTTTTGTTTCAATACCATAGTCGGGACAGATTAATAAGTTGCTTTGATCATTTTCATATTTCGTAATGTGAAAATCTTTATCCCATATTTATGCATGACTAGCTGTGCCCATGACTCCATCCATGTGGAACCTGATGTACTAGAAAGTGACTAATTAAGTCCATTTACTTATCTACTTTTCTTTCGTACTTAAGCCGCGGTATCATTAAAACTACAAAAACTTTTGATAGAATGAACCAATTTGAATGAAACAAAGACGAAATGTTACTCGAAGATATGCTTTATGATTTTCTTGACAATGCAGGTTTTGTCATAAACACGGTACTTTAGCAATGATACGCGTGTTCAAAGAAACAGACAGTCAGACATTTCTAAAAATGATTAAAATGTATTTTATTACTTATTCCTAGACACCTGAAATAATTTTATCTATAAAAATCTAAAAGTACACAGATGTTAGATTTACTTTCTTATTATATGAATAGATGTTAAGCCACAGATCACATAACGGGACAAAACTACTAAGTGATCATTGTTTCTATAAGATAAAAGCATGTTTAATTTTATTTTAGTAAATTAGTAACAAAAACATGAATTATTCTGTACAAATGGTACCATCTTACCATATCATTTATATTTCGACATTGTTGCCACTATGTTTCCATAGGTTTATGACTGTATATAAGCACTTTGAGATAGAGTGTATCTGATTTTTATTATGTAACAAATTAATTATTTGTTAGTTTTAATTCATATTTCATATATGTGATCTCTTTTTGAAAAAGTACATCAATTTAATCCTAAAACATGACAACATTTTAGAAAATACATACTATGCCTAGTATACATATTAAACATTTCTTTTAATTCTTTGTTTCCACATAGTATAATTACATTATAGTGGAACCCTAACTTAAAGTAAATTTCATAAATTATCCTATTGCTCACAAAATATGTATAACATATACATAATCAAGTACTATATGTATATATTATTTATGTAACTAACCTGGTGTCTACAAGGCGCATGATGTTGCATCTCTCAGCACAAGCTGCTGACATTATAGTTGTTTGTGCTCCTGAGTCTATGAAAGCTTTTACTGGAAATCTAAAAAAAATATACCAATTCTTATCTCAATCGATATCAGATACCAAATACCATATTTATAATGATACTAATAAACAAGTACACAGGGGCATTAAGATATTCCAATATGCAATTTTCCTAACAATATTTATGTAAATAATTTTATACAAATTTATATTTCAATGTTACTTTTTACTTCATTCTTTCAGCATATAAACCCTTCAGAAAACATGTTACATATGGGTTTTTAATATACTGCATTAATATCTTAAACAATTTAGATCATGCAATTTAGAACACCAACCTTTCTAGCATTTACTACTCTTTTCATTTAATATCTAGAGAATTAATCAAAAGACAATGTTGTATCATATGCACTGCAACCGGAATGTATATAGTCAGGCCTATTTTTGTCATTTCTTTTATGAGTGCACACTAATTTTGAAATATTTTTTTTACAACCTCTACAACAAAGACAAACAAATACTGTAACTGTTCAAGAAAGATCCATTACATTTTATATTTGAATTACTTTGAACTATTAAAAAAAATCATAGTTTGTATAGGTTATCAAGACTTTTTTTTTAAACTCATTCATTTTGTTATGGCAATTTCTTTTAAGGGCCCTAAGTGCCCACGCATGTGCCACAAAAAATGCCCTGTATATACTAGATCCAAGGAAATAAAGTTACCCCACCATAGTCTATATAAGTATAAAGTGTAACATATTTCTTGAATCGGAGATTTTCAATATCATTTTACAATATTTGGAATAGAATAATAAGAGTTAAATATATATTTGTGGAAGTCACAGAAACAGACACATTGGTTTCATTTTATAGAACTTAGCTTAATAATTTTAAATAGTTATATTCTCAAACATTTACAAACTATAACCTTACAGATGAAGTATGAAATTGATTATATTATCTTTGCAAACATACCCATTAACATGGCAATTGATGTATAGCATAATTACAGTTCCAAAAGTTTCTGGGTTGTGCTCCATAGCAGCTTCCATATTAGCCTCAATGTTTTTCTGTCTTATTTCCTCTGCAATCATTCGTTGTGCCTCAGTATCGAAGGGATCCGAGTTCATCATTCTAAAACCAACATTATCATAATTTGATGCAAGTATCAAAAAGTTATTAATGCAGTATCAGTTACATTATTGATTACTTTACTTACCTTATTCTTTGTTGTTGACGCTCAGTCCGAGCTTTTATTTGTTCTCGAAGAACAGAAGCAAATGTATCTATTGAAAATATTCATATTAGAATGTATACATTCTAAAATGCTTAATTTACTAGGGGCAGTAAATTCTAAATGAAGAAGGCAAGGTTTATAAATCCATTATGATACATGTTATGAAGTTGTAACTTCACTTGTACTTACTTCTACAGAACTAAGTGGTGGATTGCAATGACAAGGACAAAGAAGATTACATGTTGGAGTGTAACTGGGATGCATAAAACAAGGAATGAGTATATCAAAGGAATCTTAGAAATAGCATAGGTGACATAAATTGAAGAGTAGTAACTTACAAATGGTGAAATAAAAGTCATATAACCAGAATGTTAGGTACCAAGATAAACAAATGTAGAATGAGTGGAAAAATGATGGATAGTATGGAAAATGAAGTATACAGAGGATGTGAATACTGAATTGTTAGAGCATAGTGGGAAGACAAAAACATGCCAACCCTACTTAGGTGAGATAAAGGTAAAAAGGTGATGGCTGAACTTTTATATAATACACTCACCAAGGTTACCACTGACTAATGCTTCAGCTAATCTGGGATTATTTTGCTTAAGCAAAGCAAGCTGGTCTGGGTTGGCAAGGAACATTTCCCTAATTATACGGGGATCCTCTTCTACTGGCGGTGGAGTTCTTGCTGCCATTGAAGTACCAGCAATTGGAGGTACGGAGATATCACTGAAGTCAAGCTCTGGTACAATATTAGCAGCTAGACAAAAAAAATTTAAACAATCTTATTTTTTTAATAACAAATGCAAAATTTGTACATCAAAATGTCATTTTATTTTTTGGCAAGCCATGACTTTGATGATGAGGTATAATTTGATTTAAAATTTCTTGCCAGTACGCGTTTTGTCAATATCATCCATTGTCATCAATGACAAAGATATGACACTGCAAATTTAGTCCATAATAAAAAGAAATACTCGAGTATACGCACTTAGGTTATCAAAATTTTCGCGAACCATGTTGAATGGAGTTTCTATGAGCAAAAGCATATCTCCGTCTTGAACACCGTGTTCTCTTAGCGGCTTTTTGTTTCCTTCGAGAGGTTTACCATGTAAAGTTAAAGAAAATGGTTTGCCTTTATACCCGCATTCTATTTCACAGAACACCTTAAAATTTTCTAACTCCATATCTTCAGAGACTTCCAACACGTAAATTTCATCACCCACGGTGCTTATGGTAACTTTCATTGTAAAATGTTTAAGATCTGCCTATTTTTCGTGATCAATACAACACAAAATGCTCAAGTTTTCTGCAATGTCAGATAAAGTAGTTAGAAGATGTTGCGCGAATTATATTTGAGCAATGACCACAGAAATTGCTATAACCCTAACGCGGGCAATGACTATCCAAAACATTTCAGTACTGTTTAGTTTGTGGTACTGTTACAATTATTGTTGTGGACAAACGTGAGTAATAACAAAATATACCAAAAAAGCTAAAAGTCAACGACGAATCAACGTTATATTTTAGGCATGCAATTATAAATAATTTAATATCACTGTATAGCAGTGAAATTATTTGTTATCACTACATTTTCTCGGGTGGTAAATTATAATATGTGTATAATATAATAGGTCTTTACCTATGAAATTTCCATTTTGTATGAAAAAATTGAAACGATTTTTTTTTTCATGTATTTATTCAAAATCAAAAATACTTTATTTAGTTTAGGCCCTAATAAGGCACTTATGAACGTCAAAAACTATCCTGTCGTAATCTGTTCTTTTAGACATTTAACTTATGCAAAACAATTTTGATGTCTCACATCTGCCAGGCGTCCTTTGACGGCTCAATTTTTTTTAATAATACACTTTTTTTAATATATATTTAACAAGCGATTTAGTTACTAATAATTTTTTTTGTACATTATAACAGGTACGTAGAATAACAATACATGATGAATAATAATTATTAAAATAACATTTTTATGGAGAACGGTACAGCAGTGATAGACTTGTAACGATATCATTAAACATAACGTTATTTTGACTTATAATTAAGTTATTAAAATCTTTATAAATGTTTACACAACGTATGAAAAAAATTAAATTATAATATATTTTTCTTATATTATTATGTTTTTATTTCAATCATAATAACCTGTTTGTAAATAGATAGACTATCTCGTAAAAAATGGAGAACAAGCGATTTAGTTACTAATTATATTTTGGTTTTATTTTGTACATTGTAACAGGTACCTAGAATAGCAATAAGTGATGCATAATTATTATTAAAATAACAATTTTGGAAGAATGCTACAGCAGTCATAGACTTGTAACGATTTCGTTAAACATCACGTTATTTTGACTTATAATTAAGTTATTAAAATCTTTATAAATGCTTACACAATGTATGAAAAAAAATTATAATATATTTTTGTTATATTGTTTTTTTTTTCTCGAATTGACTACGCTATTGGCCTTAATTTTAATTACCCACATTAATTTATTAATTCAAAATGACAAACCAATCCGTTATGAAATATTAACGATTCCATGACATGGGTATAATTGATTTATTGTGTTTTTAATATTATGTGATATGATGTATTACGGTTAACTATATATTAAAAAAAAAGCGTATAAGATTACAACTCTTTCTTTTTTTTTCGAAATGACTACGCTATTGACCCAGCAAGGTCTTAACAGCTTCACCGGACTACTAAGGCGAGCGCTTAAGGCACTCAGCCGATTTTATATTGGCAACCAGCTCAAGGGTGCACAGCACACCTCGGCTTGGCTGTTGCCCGCTGCATGCAAAATCGCGACCTATCTTAGCTAACCTAGCTAACTATTCATATATGTTTGAGTTGTTGAAACATATATGTGTACCAAGCATATACGCCTCAACAACTCCTTCATATATTTTTTTTAATCGAAAAATTGAGACTTTTTTCAGTTCGATAAGGGAAAAAAGTAAACCCTTCCACTAAAATGTGTAGCGTGTAGTGTGCACGTGTGTGGGGATGATCGTGTAGTGTTGTAGCAGTGATGTATTGGTGTGTCAGCGTATCGCGCAAGCAACGCACTCAAGGGCTCCCTACCGAGGGATCGAACCTAGGCTTCAGCCGCTGCCCTGGGAGGCCTAATCGGGTGTGCGGGAGCGAGGTTAACTATCAGACCACGGCGGCGCGAATTGTAGTTACACGGGCGTGGGCGTAAGCACGCTCTGTTTCGAGGGACAGGCTGGTACTAATCGTTCGATATTATTATGTTTTCATTTCAATCATTATATACCATATTATATACAAAAATTACAAGATATATTTTCTTAAAAAGCGTAATTTTACCTTATTTGTATTTTTAGTTTAGTAACTCTATCACAATGTGTGTTTTTGTATCGAATGTTTTGATGTATGTGCAAACATCGCATATATTTATTTCGTTTCTCTTCTTCAGCTTGCTCATATCGTTGGAAAGCCAGTGTAGTTTGACACGTGTGCTAATATTTGGTACCAAAATCAGAGTTATAAGATATAACGCATTTATTTTAATGGTTTACGAAAAATAGCGATTCTAATTTTTATATGATGGAATCGCACATGTAAATCTGGTCACACTGTGACTGTAATTTAAAAATATCGCCAAAGAGAAAACTCGCGCAAGATCGCCAGAGATTAGTTTTGTAATATATTTCTGTGGCTATATTTTCATTTTACATGCATAGCTGCAAGTGTGAGGTGCTGCTCGGTTTGACTTATTTTAAAACTAATGATGTGTTTCATACAGTAAATAGTGTATTATTTAATATACGTTTGAAAATTGCAGAATTATAAATTTACAATGTGTAATCGAGTCGTTATGTAGGAATGGTGAGTGCAAAACACGTATTTTTTATTGACTTCAATAATGTTCATTTGGCTCAAGTGAACGGACCTTGTATGTTTGTTAATTTTTTATCATGTGTTATTGAACTAGTTGTTTTCTATACCGCGTGAAAGTGTGTGGAAGATATAGTAGTTAAAAAAATCATAATTGATGAGTTTCATGTCTCCAGGTGAAGTTTCGTGTATAAAATCCACTCGACACCTTTTAATTTGCGATAAGTAAAACTTCTGTTTTTATATATATATAAAGATACTCTAAGATATATTATGAGCCTAATAGCTATCTGGAGTATATCGTCAAATGTTGATAAACTTTAATTTTCTAGAACATGGAGTGAATCATATGAATTTGAGGAAGACCTTCAACAGTTTTGTATTGAAAAATATTGCTATTTTAACTATATGTTATTTGACACAGTTGTGTTTTTTTGATAAGACACATTAAGAAATCATTAATTATGGAACACTTTTTTATCTTATTGAGAAGAAGGATTTCAACCTGAATGTTATTGCTAGATTTATCTAAACAACTAATTGTTTACTTTTACAAAACTACTTGTTTATGCAATAGTCCCTCAATTTTATGACACTAGTTATTCTGTAGCTAAAATAGTACAATGTCAACTCTATGTAACTACACTAAAGATACTGTACATTGTATCATATTATGGAGAGTTGTCTACTTATAGTTGGTTATTGTGCATATTAATAAAATAATTTTTTTTTAATACACAAACATTTTCTTCAATTCAACAAGTTTACATTATGAAAGTTTGTAACTAAAAAAAATATGACATTGTTGTAATTATTATGTGTGTTATGCTATATAGAGTAGAATAGAGAAAGACAGAGAGAGAAAAAGTATAGTATTGACAGCAAGGTACACATATCAAAGTTATTTTGATGTTTTAGCTAGTTTGTTGTTGAATCTAGTGGAGTTAAATGTAGTTTACACTGTATTACAATATTTTTTACTGTAATTGATAATATCTTTTATTTATTTGTAATTACTCATTTTATGGAAGTGTTTTATTATATATATATATATATTTAATAGTATTTTATCAATATAAGCTGTACATTATCATTGTCTAGCTATGATATTTTTCATGATATCATCATGTTTATATTTCTGGAATAATATTTGCCTAATTTACTCTCCAAATTAACCCTTAGTATGTCTACAGACTAAGTTTTGTCAGAGCAAATTTATATAAGTCATTGATGATAGATTTTTAACTGGAGTGTTGTAGAAACATGATAAAACAGCCCATTCATTTTTTATCTTGAATACTTTATAGGTGAACTATTTTAAAGCAGATATTTTTTATCTTGAATACTTTATAGGTGAACTATTTTAAATCAGATATTTTGTTTGTTTCCATTATTCTGGAAGAGTAGTGCATCTTTTTTATTTAATTTTACTGAAGAGATATAAATTACACAATCATTACATCTAGTTTCAATGTAAACATGTAACATGTAATTGAAATTTTGATGTAATATGCATATATATTATCTTTTAATAAAACTTGAATCCCTGGATGATTTTTTTGTATCATAGCTTTTTTATTCACAAAGTGACTGCACTGTACCTCATACTGAGATAATAGAACCCAAAAAGATAGCAGCCAGTGAGGTTACTACAATCCATCAGCAGTCGCATCTGTTGTAGTGGTCACCAAGTTTTTTGGCAGCTAGATTTGCATTTGTTGATCTTTAGGTGGGAAAAACTAAGAAGGAATAATTGTGACAGCTTTGTTGGCATGTACATAGAATCACAATCTATTCAGGTACCAGATCCCTATTATTGTTAGTTTTTCACTGGCAAGTCCTGTAATATGACATGTCTAAACATACGACAATTTCACAGTTTGAAATGAGTCAATTTTACCTTGGATAGGATTTGATTATGAAATAAATATTACAATGAACACTACTTTGCACTTCCGCCTGGAATTGATTGACCACTACTATGTCTAAAATCAATAACACGGCCCGCTCGCAGCAGAACAGCCAACATCAATCTGAAGATGCTCTGAGGAGGAGCGAAACACGAGTTATCGATTTTAAACATAGTGGTGGTCAATCAATTCCAGGCGGAAGTGCAAGGTAGTGCCCACTATAATATTTAATGATAGACTTCTGCAAAGTAACACCTTCAATCAAACTTTTTTTTATGGAATTTAAAACCAGTGAAGTGAGCAGATAACTTGTGTTGATGTAAATCTGCTTGGTTTACTTGTTATGTATAACTAGCCATTGCCCGCGCCTTCCTTCGCGTTGAATAGCTACTCTGGGCTAACGTTAACACACAGCGGAAACTCTCAAGAGAAAAAAAAAACGATTTTGAAACATTCTTCATTGGTGATCCGCTCCTATTGGTCTTAGCGTGATTATATTTAGCCTATAACCATTTTTGATAAATGAGGTATATAACACTGAAAGAATTTTTCAAATCGGACCAGTAGTTCCTGAGATTACCCCCTACAACGTCACAAACTTTACCTCTTTATAATATTAGTATAGATTAGAATAATAAAGTACTTATAGAAACTCATTGTTACAGATAATCTCCAAACATTGGCCATTCTAAATTTTACTTTAATAAAACGGGAAAAAATGTCAGCAGTTGGTCAACTTGTGCCACAAGTGACCCGAAGCCCTCCAAACATGACATACAAATTCAATGGGCCTCACATTGAGGGATCCTTCTGTACATCTATAGAGTATAACTATGACCCCATTATTAGTGTGATATGCGCAATGTATATTGCATTTGGATTTGTTTACACAATATTTGGTAAGGGTTGTTTGGTTTTGAAATTTCTCTTCTGAAATTAACTTTGGATTTAATTTAACCTAACTCTTGTTTTTAGGATATAGATGCTTTAAAGCCAGTATGTTTCTGACTGGTTTTACCTTTGGTTCTGCAGTAGTGTATCTCATATGTTTACAAGAGTATCTAATGCCACCATATGGAAATGTCGGTGAGTAATACAGTAATTAGTCACCATAGAAATTGCTTATATGGTTAGGTTACATTATGTTGCACTTTACAAAATTTTTATCCTCTATATAAAAAAAAATAAAAATACGTTTTTTGAGTTTTGACCAGAAACTTAGTTAACGTTGAGAGATTTTTTTTTTTTTTCGAAATGTCTACGCTATTGACCCAGTAAGGTCTTAACAGCTTCACCGGACTACTAAGGTGAGCGCTTAAGGCACTCAGCCGATTCCATTATGGCAACCAGCTCAAGGGTGCATGGCACACCTCGGCCTGGCTGTTGCCTGTTGCATGCAAAATCGCGACCTATCTTAGCTAACCTAACTAACTACTCATATATGTATGAGTTGTTGAAACGTATATGTGTACCAAGCATACACGCCTCAACAACTTCTCCATATATTTATTATCGGAAAATTGAGAGTTTTTCAGTTCGATAAGGGAAAAAAGTAAACCCTTCCACTTTCATGTGTAAGCGTTTAGGCGTGCACGTGTGTGGGGGTGATCGTGTAGTGTTGTAGCAGTGATGTATATTTGTGTGTCACCGTATCGCGCAAGCAACGCACTCAAGGGCTCCCTACCGAGGGATCGAACCTAGGCTTGAGCCGCTGCCGTGGGAGGCCTAATCGGGTAAGTTGAGAGAAGAATAAGTTAAATTCAACACCTACTTAACTATGATCAAAACTACAAATATAGATGACTATTGTTCTATTTTTTATTTAAACATTTAAAAAATGTGGTCTCTGAAGATAGTTAACAAAGTGAAGTAAAGTAAGTTGATGCTTTAATAAAAGTAATTATTCTATTAACTTCAAATTATTTAGAAATGTAGTAATTAGATTTTCTGTTTAATTTTAAAAAATTCTATGTACTTTTAGGTTTTTACTGACACTGCTTGTTAATTCGTTTTATGCTAATTACATTATGCTGTTACTCTGTCTGTATTAAAATTATCTTATAACATAATTTATTAAAAAACTGATTAATTACAAGCTTTTTTTAAATGATCATCTAAAGGTTACTCTTACAGTAATGGTAATATTTTCTGCGATAACATAATAATAATAATATAATTACACTGCCTATTCCTATTTTTAGAACTGACTTAAATCCCCGATTAGGCGTCCCACGGCAGCGGCTCAAGTCTAGGTTCGATCCCTCAGTAGGGAGCCCTTGAGTGCGTTGCTTACGCGATACGGTGACACACAAAAATATACATCACCGCTACAACACTACACGATCGACCCCACACACGTGTACTCCTACACGCTTACACATGAAAGTGGAAGGGTTTACTTTTTTCCCCTTATGGAACTGAAAAACTGTCAATTTTCCGATAATAAATATATGGAGGAGTTGTTGAGGCGTGTATGCTTGGTACACATATACGTTTCAACAACTCATACATATATGAATAGTTAGCTAGGTTAACTAAGATAGGTCACGATTTTGCATGCAACAGGCAACAGCCAAGCCGAGGTGTGCTGTGCACCCTTGAGCTGGTTGCCAAAATAAAATCGACTGAGTGCCTTAAGTGCTCGCCTTAATAGTTCGGTGAAGCTGTTAAGACATTGTTGGGTAAATAGCGTAGTCATTTCGAAAAAAAAAGAACTGACTTAAAGTGCTTTATTTATTTTTAAAATTTTAAGTCAACCGTGCAACAGTGGTCCAATTTTAACGTATTTCCTACAAAATTGAATTTTTGAGTTACTTCTTTTTCGTAGTTGATTTGAGGTTCATAATCGCCTTTAGGGCTTAAATTTCATGAAGTGTTTTAGATTTGGAATTTCCTTAAAAGTGCGATACGCCACTTTGTCTAACCAGGATTTCATCTTTCTATTACTATTTTAAGATGTCCAAAAAATACAACTTTTGATTTCGATTTTACTTTTTTTTTTTGGAATACTTCTACAACAAAGCAAACACTATATTGTATATTTACTCAGTGGATCTAAATATATTGATATTTGCATGGACAGAACTCACTGGTCAAGTGGCAGTTGAAGGTCTACTGATTTTTATTTTATTACAAATTGAATAATATAGTCTTCAAATGCAAAGTACATTTTTACATTTTTATTTTCAAATAATATGTATTCATATGAGCCAAGTAGAGGCAGAGGGAACTAGCTGCTCCCCCTAGCAAGCTGCAGGTTAATATATATGAAATATAAAATATATATAAAAGTGGGTCTGAAACACAATAATAAATTTTGAACAATACTACATTTAAAATAATCCAGACACTAATTCTATTCGTACGCCGAACATAAGACTGCCGTAACCTGTTGCGCATTATCAAACGCATTGTTAATGTGATAATATCTTGATGTTGTCTTCTGTTTTATGAATACGGGTGACTCTCAAAATCATCGTTTCTTGATAGTATTAGCGTCACTAAAGAGAAGAGTGCCGGGTCACTTCTACAGCTATATAGACATTAAGGTTCTACTACTTACCTCTCGTAGTTCTACTTTCCTGAGTCGGCAAATCTAAACTTCGTTTTTTTAAATCTTAGTACTGTTTCGCTTAGACTTAGATCTAGTATAAATTCAACCCGTGCGCTTTGATTTATTGCTTTGATTGATTATATTTAACTAAAAGAAAAGTGGCTTACATGTATTAGCAACTGCGGTTTGCAGATAGTGGTGATAATACACGCCCGGTGCCGTCAGATCCTGACCCCTTAAACGGGTTTGTTAGGGGGTATTGAGCCGCACGATCTCTGTGCACCGTTTTCGGAAAGCGAAATCGCGAAGTTCGGGTAACAGCCACCCCAGCGCGACAGTAGTGTACATTAAACGTAAAGTAAACTGCCTGAAGTCAGTAGAACAGAACAGAGTTTCCAAATTCTGGACTTGATTCTGCTTTAAATTTACATGTTTTTATTTACATTAACGATAGATCTCATGTAACTCATTATTCTAATATCTCAGCCCTTGCAGTTTTGATCGGGGTACGCCAAACTGTAGGATCCAATTGATGTTCCTGACGAGAACGGTATACCTACATCCTAGCCATAATCTTGACTACGCTAATCTGAACACATTGAAATTTATACTAGAAGTTCAAATACGATTATATCTACTTACAAATGTCTTTTATCTCCTTATTTCTAGAATATGTGATCTCTAACGGGAGAAGGGTCCTGAAGACTATTTTAATGTCTATGCCCACATCCAGTTCCTCTGAATATACTTCTTTTTTTTTTCGAACTGACTACGCTATTTACCTAGCAAGGTCTTAACACCTTCACCGGACTCTCAATATGTCAAATTATTAATCATTACAGTTATATATTGCACCGTATTCTAGTTCAAAAAATAAATTGACCTTTGTAGCTGAAAATAAATATGTATTAACTTTATATGTATTTACAAGTCTTCAAAAGATTAAGTGTTATATTTTTGGTACAGGTGTTGCACTCTGTGCTGGCTTATTATTCGGATTGATCACCATGTTAATCCAGTATGTGGGTCTTTTTATGACCGGCTTTCACACTGGTCTGCTGATGGCTATAGGTGGACTTGCTGTCTATGACCATTTTCTGGATAATCGCCCTGCAAACGTGAGTATTATGTACATCTTCTTTTAAGATAATTTTTACTTATGGTTTTATGTTTTTTCTACGAAATGTTTAATATGAATATGTATCGCTTCATTCTCTACTCTTTAATCTGTTATTTATTTTTCAATTCGATTTTGTGTTTAGTTATTCGCGTTATTATCGTCTAAAACTATTTCGAATAATTCGTTACAAAAATGTAGTATACGATATTGCGATGTCACGAACAGGACAATACGAGATTGGAAATATTTAACTGATTGTCAAAGATCTCATTGGGAGAGAAGGCATGAGCTTTGTTTTCACGCCAGAATATGTGATAACGGTTTCAAACTTCAAATAAATAGTTATTTAATTTCGTATTTTAGGTATCGTGCTTGAATACTTAAAGGTCTTATGAATAGTAACCTTAAAATATTCCGTTTTCTTTTTTTTTCTCGAACTGACTACGCTATTAATCTAGCAGGGTCTTAACAGCTTCACCGGACTAATTCCGTTTTCTTAGTGAGGTCTTGTGTTTAAGTATCGTAGTTTATTCTAGGTGCTGAATTTAGCGTATCGTTGATAGTGTTAGGAGAGGTAAATGATGTCTATAGCTTGACTTTTTTCCTATAATTAGTGTTGATTTTTTTCTAATAGGAAGGGATAATTAAATTTGAATATCTTAGAACGGAATTGGCAATAACGAAAATTGTATTTGTGAATGTTTTAATGTTGGATCTGTTGATACCATAGAGTGAGTTCCATATCTCAGAGATTTACACCAGATGGCTCCGTACGTTTGCGCAATACAACACTCTCAATGTTTTATTGATTGAATTTCGAATGACATTCCTACCACAGTTTCTAAGGCATTTGAGGTTATATTCACTATGTCGTTGACGTGTTCATTGAACTGTAACTTTCAGTTAAAGGTGACTCCTAAACGTATAATATCAATTTCGTCTCAGCGGCATATATTTTTATTTGTTCGCGACAAAAATAAGCTGTAGGTTACGAGTTAAAAGGTTGATATAATGATTAATACAGTCGAATCTATTTGTTAAGAAATTCTTTTAAAGTATAATTTATTTAAATCAAGTTCAATGAAACCTAGAGGTGCTTTGAAAAGTTTAACTAATCCGACAATATATTTTGAGATAACTAGTGTCGAGCAGATTTTAATAGAGCGAAAGGAGAATGTAAAATCAAAATAAAATTAATATATATATTTTTTTATATTTTTGATGGAATACATATTATTTATACTTTAGGTTTGTAATCATTGTTAGAAACCATGGTTTTAGAAAACATTTTAGCATATATTTCTAATATTACGAAAATCGCCTTCTAACCTAAATGTTCGATATACAATGAAATATTAATGTACTTGTGATGTAATTACATGTGTATTTATACAACGAATTACAATGTATTTCTTAGATGAGTTTGGTAATACGTGTGATCGTGTCTAAAACCGTATGATGAATAAATTGTTAGCTTATGTAGATAGCGCGAAAGTATTGGCGTGCAAAGCTACAAGTGTATGAACTACGTGTAGGATATCCGCATTTATTGCTATCGG
Organism: Antheraea mylitta; assembly: GCA_014332785.1. Lineage (NCBI taxonomy): Eukaryota > Metazoa > Arthropoda > Insecta > Lepidoptera > Saturniidae > Antheraea > Antheraea mylitta. The sequence goes on along the minus strand of JACEII010000031.1, from coordinate 7,375,027 downwards.
GATGTGAAACTATTCAGTATTATACCTAGAGTAACCATAAGAAACTTATGATTATTTAATACTTAACAATGTATTATACTAACGAAAATAATATTAATATAGAAAATATATTAATCCCTGTTTATTAAGTAGTTAAATATATTATATGTGCAAATAATATCGTAAATCGTAAAAAAAAAAACGGTTCATCAGTAATAATAACAAGAGTCTGCTGAGAGAAAAACTTAACAATGACGTCTGTTGGGATAACTTAATACTGGTGCTATATTTGTCACCGTGTGGTTTTAGTCCGTGCGAGTCGGACATAACCCACCTTCTCCCTCGGAAGGGTGGTGTATCCATAGGGGATTTCCCCACGTAAAAAAATATTTGTGCGAATTGGATGTACAAGTGAATGTCAACGAATCATGTAGAACGGTAATAAAATAACTATAAATATATATATAAAGGGCTAATATGTATTCAACGTTATATAATCTATACTATCTATATCTATACTAATATTATAAAGAGGTAGTTTGTGAGTTTGCGACACGTTGTAGGGGGTAATCTCACGAACTACTGGTCCGATTTCCGAAATTCTTTCAATGTTATATAACTCATTTATTGAGGATGGTTATTGACTATATATCTCACGCTAAGACCAATAAGAGCGGAGTACCCATGAAGAAAGTTTAAAAAACGTTTTTTTTCCTCTTAAGAGCTTCCGCTGCGTGTTAGCGTTAGCCCAAAGTAACTATTCCACGCGAATGAAGTCGCGGGCAGAGGCTATTAAAATATAATGTAGCACTCGGACTGTATTTATTTTTAACTCTAATATAGATAAACTAAACGAAGTTAAACAGTAGGTTTATTGCTAGATGTAAAACACGTTTATATAATTATTCTTCTTCGAAGAATAAATCTTTGTTTATTTTTTGAATCCAATTCAATGGTATATGTAAGTATATATAACTCTTTGAAATGCGAAACATTTTTTGAGCGTAATGTTTACTCGAACAATAAACGTTATAACGAATGGGAAGTATCCGGAGATGCGCTCTTACTCAAACAATATATCAGTGGCCTCAATTATATGGTCTGACGCTTTACATACATTATATTATGCATACAATTATCTCTTACGTAGGTACCTTTTTTCCTTTATCTTGTATGATTTATTTGGTATTCGGTCTGCAGTGATTGAATATTCTATTTGTAATCAGTACTCGCTTTTGATCAGTCTTTGGTTAGATCGCGGTTTAAAGTAAAAGAAAATATACTAATACAAAATATGATCGATATTATTTATTAACTATAACGAAATAAATATGATCAAGTGTTTTTGAAAGGCATTTTGTTCGAAGATCATTTAAAGACTAGTATTGTTTGTTGTTTATCTGATTAAACAGTACTTAGGCTTATAAAGAAAATAAAATAAATTCTAGTCGTCTCTGTAATTTATTACTTTTACGTTTACTAGATCGCTTTAATTCTCGATAACGAATTTTCTAAGTTACATTTTAACTTCGATAGTTATTCTTTTGGTACGATATAAAATTTACATTACCAATACGACTTCAAATGAAAAAAATTGCTTCAATTTCAATTTGATTTGTATTCGAATGATCGTTCCAACATAATGCGGCTGAAAAAAAAGGTTTTATATAAAAATACAATACGTGATATTTCTCAAAGGCATCAAATTTATTTGATCTACTTACACCATAACCTTACATCCAGCTCTTTACTGCACTCTTACTTCAATTAATTTATTAAGTCGGCAAAACCTGTTACATATTTTTGTCCATAAAAAAATCCATTAAAACGTAGTTCGAATTTACCTCTCATTTTCATCATTTATACTGCAAGTGTTTGTTGCCTTTTTCTATAACATGACCCATTAGTATGTAAAAATATTTCACGACCCCCTTTGGCGCTTCTTATCTGCATTCTTTTATATTACAAATATGAAATTCTTACAAAAAATAGTCTACTTTGATTGTTTGGTATACATAGGTTGAAAAACACTACTATGGGTATTTTATTAAAACAAAGTGTGTGCGAGATATCATCGAAATTTTGTATTCGTTTGAAAAACCTTACGATGTCATTATATATGGGATATAACATCGTGCAAATGTCACTTGCAGCTTTGCTGGTTAGCGTGTATCAGAAATATGTCCAATTTTACATGAGTGTGGCGCATAAATAAGGCTCAATTTTATCAATGGTATGGGTTATGTTGGTTTTAAGGGCTGTTGTGGTTTGTGGCTTATTCGTATAAACCTTAAGGAAATCCTAAAACAAAAAGGTGTAACGGTGTCATATCGTACAATATTTAATGGCCCATTCACATCAACTCCAAGTGAGATGACCATGCTCACAGATCGTTCTTGTAGAATGTCTAATGTGAGATGAGCTATGTGGTACATAGCGCCGTCCTGTTGAAAGCACATGTCATTGGTGTCCATATTATCCAATTCAAGCCACAAGAAATTGGAAATCATCGATCTATAACGCTCGCTGTTGGCGGTGAGTGCCTTCTATAAGTAATATAGAACGATGTCGCCACCAGCTCAAAATTGTACGTGTTGTTGAATGCTATATTCATTCCTGTTGTTTTGGCAAAACAGACTGAATAAATTACAACCATATCGACAAATGTAGCGTCAACAATATGACCGCTATCAACTGTCAAAGTATGGAAGTTTCTATTGGAAGACCCTATATAAGTGATGCAATGAAATCTGCTGGGTAAACTATTTCCGTGATTTTTAAATTTGAAATAGTTCCCAGCTTGTAGTAATTTGTCATTCCTCAAACTCCGGATGAGTTTTAAATGAAGTTACCTTAATTTAAAAACGGTCAACATTGCAGTTCACAATTTAAATTTTTATGGTCTGTTGATTATCTTGAGTTTGAATGCAATTTTAGAAATAATTTATCTTCAACTTTACCTATCCATTAAACTTGTTGCCGAGTCTTATATTGTTCTAAAAAGTTTTAGAATATAAAATGTGTGTATGTTAAATGTATATGAAACTGCGGAAACTTATTTTATATAAAGACTTTGCATAATAACAGCAATTCATACGACATTCTGTGCAATTCAATTTTTGACAAATATGGACCTTACAACAGTTGATATCTGACCACAATATTTATCAGCAGTTTGTTACAAATATCACTACGTGTCCTATATATTTGCAAACTTGCAAATGATAGTAGTCGTAAAGAAATCAACTTGTATAAATAGATTTATTGATCTATAGGTGGTAGAGCCACGCTGAAGCTATTACTTTCAGCAAGAATGGGTCGCCTTGTTCGGGGTAGTACCACCCTCTCACAGAATACTGACGTGAAGTAGTGCTTGCATTGATACGTTTCGTTCGGTGCAATGAGAGCACAAACACAACGCAACTGGTGACTCCCTTGGTGTTGCAAGTGTATATGGACGGTGGCGATCATTTAACATCATAACGTGACCGTTCGCCTGCTATAACATAAAAAAAAGATAATTTGAAAATCTTTGAATGCTTATCAATTTTTAGGTTACACTATAGTTCAAATTGAAAAGTCCCCGATACAACCAGAATATAAAATGACAATAATGGGATAAACCATTTTGTTTTGATGTGAAATAAAATTTTTGAACATTAAAAAAAGTCATAATAATACCAATAGCTAATCAATATTATAAAAAAGTTGTTTTCGTGATTATATATGTATTCCCTTACTTATTTTGAAGTACCAAATAAATTTGGATAGGATTTAAAGATATATATTGGTATATTATAACTATATACAGTAGAATAAAATCAACTTTTATTAAAGTAAATTAGTCTCTTTTATGCTCTTGCATTGCGAATACTGATTAAACCTTATGAGATAAAAAAATAACTACGATATTATATCATTGCATATTATAAAACAAAGTCCTCTGTCTGATCGCGATAAAATTAGAAACTGCTGAACGGATTTTCATGCGGTTTTCACCGATAGATAATGATAATGTGAAGGTTTATGTATACGATTTGTCAATTTCTTTATTACCAGAGCGAGACAACGTCCGATTGGCCCGCTAGTATCTTATAAACAAAAACTATCAAAAAAATGTCCCAATAGCATATATTTATCGCCTACAAGAACTATCTTGATCTTTTACATTTTTAAATCAACAAAATCTTTTTTCCGAGGATATTGAGACCAATACAGTTAATAATCCTTAGCCAATATAGTTAATAATCCTTAGCCAATACTAGTTACGTCGAATGTTTAATGTATATTACAATAACACTTTGCAATTTATAATTTCAATAAATATCTTAGAGTGATGAACAGTAAATGCCACAGTACTAAAAAAAATGATTTAAATCGCATATTACTTCAAAAGTGCTTTACAGACGTGTGTCACTAATGATAAATAAATACTTATTCATCATAATATGGATCTTTAATCGTGTGATGCACTGTTAGATATATATATCAAAATACATAAATTCACTGGTGCTGTAAGCCGGGGGAGTTAATGCACTTAAACGCAACATCGAATAAGCGGGTCAACCATTGCATGGCTTTGCACCTGGAACTTAGTTACCTATCGGATTATGTCTAGATATATATAGGTGGTTCTAAATTTTAACCTTGTGCCGTAATCATTTGTCGAACGGAATGGGTGAAGTTTATAGACCAAACGCGATTATACATTCACTTAATACCAATACGTAGGTGATAAATAGGTAAGTAGGATTTGTTCATACTAATGACCACATACATTACGTAAATAAGTACTGATGATAGCGTAAAAAAATAATAATATTCTCGATGGGAACATTGTTAGGCATATACCGGTTTTGATTAGAGTTTATTAATATTCAATATTGTACCTATAATTTCCGTTGAGCTGTATGTAATACAACATGTTTATTTTGTACTAATAAAAGGAACTTAAAGTATTTTTTAATAATCTACAAAATATACTTTATATACCTAATCCAGTTCAATAAAAATAATTCAAATCGTAATTATGCAGATATTACTATTTACTTACTGTATGCACGTTGTTAAACAATAACATGATCCCGGAATTTGCAAATAAGCATTTCAACACGTACGACAGATTGCAAAGTAATAATTATTAATAATATGATAGAATTGAATAAAAAGATTATTTTAAAATTTGCCATGTATTTACGTAATGTGTATTTAATGTCTCAAACATAAAAACGTTAAGCTTCAAATACCTATAATTAAATTTCATTGTATTGTAATTTAGTTACAAAAATGTATATTGGGATGCATCAATAAAACACTTCTTCCTGATAATAAATTCGCTTAACAATCATGAAGCGGTGAAATTAATGTGCAATGTCTATGTAAACGATTATGGTTTTCTGGAAATGAGAATTTTAATACTGAAATTCTTGTGAAATGTTATTTGAAGTGCATGTTTTTTTTTTTTTATTTTGACCGTGCGGAAAATAATTATGCGGAAGACTCACGCGGTGAAATACCACGTTACGCATTAAGCTTGAAGTAATATATATACGAAAAACCGGAAATTAATGATAAATTATGTTTGGAAGAAGATTCATTAGATGTATCGACAATTTAAAAGCTAATTGGCTCACGGGAGAATAGTCATTTGTTCGTATTTCTAGCGTCGATATCTTATCTATTTAATTTTGTGAATTCGGCACGCAACGAATTTTATTTTCGTTTCTTTTTTTTACATATTTATAACTACCAGTATCGTCTTGTTGTCGAAATTTTTAATAGGGGCACGCTCAAGAAGTATCGTATAAATTAATAACTACGTTTATTGCCCGTAGTGATATGCAGTTCTAAAATGTATCGAATTTTATGACTAAAATTTAATTTAGTAAAGTAATCTCTACATACAAATTTATTATATTAATACTAATTACTATACATAACTATATATACCACGACATTTCACATCACATATGGACCCGCGAAGATGTTTCTCATTTTTACTAATAGAAAAACAACACCGTCTGACACAATCCTCAATAAATTATAATTATTAGTGTATCTATTTACAACACAATTGTATTAAAATTCTTCATAACTCGGAATTATACAATTGCACATATAATTCTATATACAGAATCGCTGCTACTCATTACTACCACCTTAAGTGATGTCACGTCAATGCCTTAAATCAAAACAAAGCGGTATTTGATTATATTTTTTCGAAAATAAATCGACATTTCGCATCACTAGTGTAGCGTGTCACAACGGTCATCATACCTTTTTTTTTTCGAAATGAAAACTTTGTTGACCTGGAAAGGTCTTTACAGCTTCACCGAACTATTGAGGCGAGCGCTAACGGCACTCAGCCGATTTGGGATGTTTGGGCGACTAACTCAAGGGTGCATGGCACACCTCGGCCTGAGCTGTCGCCTGTTTTGTGCAAAAATCGCGACCTATCTGATCTAACCTAATGATCTATCTAGACTACTATTTATCTAGACATATGTATATGAGTTATTGAAACACGCATGTGTACCAAGCATGCGTGTCTCAACAACTCCTATATGTATTTTGTGTCGGAAAAAAATCCTCTAAACTATTGTATATAGGATAGGATAGGGAAAAATAAGGGTAGAACTCTTTGTCGTTTATTTCTCTGAAAAGAAAAAACAGCGTGTAAGGCGTGCACGTGTGTATAAGTGATGATGTAGCAGTGATGTAAGGTTTTGTGTCACTGTATCGCGTGAGCAGTATACTCAAGGGCTCCACGACGAGGGAACGGACCTAGGCTTGAGCCGCTGCCGAGGGGGGCCTTATCTGGTTTCCGGGAGCGAAATTTACCACTGTCATCATAGCGTGCCGTTATTATAATATTGTAAATACGAGAGTACTTTGTTACAATGTGATGCGTTAACTGCTCATGAAATTTTGCATAAACATTTTTCGTATTTTTTTTTTTTTTTTATGAGATGTACTGTTTCCGAGGGATATATCGAATCTATAAATATGAAAAATATAATGCTTTTATTCATATTACTTAAAATAAAGATAATTTAACATTTACTGTTTTAGTAACACATTTTTGAAATTGTAATCGCAACTATGTATTTATCATCATTAGAAGAGTAGATAGATGAAATTAAAACATTTATTTTACTATTCCATTATTACAGTATTGGATATGTGTGATCGTGCTGCTTATATCAGGAATTTTCTTCGCCGTCATCAATTTATATTGGAAGAAAAGTAAGTAGATATCTTATCCGCTTTTATTGCCACGATATCATGATGCAACTAGATTACATTGTCATATACAATGTATTCCGAGAAATGCTACATACCTTTGATTGTTACCGTATCTTTTAACAAATATGCCCTATTTTGTGGTCATTATTCATTTTGGTGCGTTCGGTTTGAATGCAATATTTAAGCGTAACTGTTATATACATATAATGTTAATTTGATTATTTTTATTAAGAAACAAATGGTTTAATACTACATCTATAAGAAACTCTTTCGTTAAAATTCGATATGGATTCTAATGAATATATGCAAATGAGTCTTTGCTCACATATGAAACACCTGTGTATGTCGGTAATAATATCTAAGTACTACTTATATTCAAAGATTACATATTTATGGAACTTAAATGTGTTAAGTGTGATTAAAATATTCTGCAACTAGTACAAATTATCGTAACACTTTAGAACAAAGTATTCATGAATTTTAAAATGCAATTGCTGAAAATAAGTAATTATAGAGGTGTTTTCTTTTAGTTCAATGCCTTGATGAGTATCTTCTATGAAGTGTTAACGAAACAAAATGGCGCATCGAACATTTTTTCTATGTAATCATATTATAATACAATGTTTGTCAATCAGTTCTCTTTATATTTCAATTGTTTCCACACTTTAGTATTATTAATAAAGAATGTGAAAATTGTTCTTTCTTTCAATACTTGCGATCATTAAAGGTTCACTGTTAGGCGAAAATCTTGAGCAGAATTGAAACTAAAAAAATATTGAATTGAGGTCGAAATTCGGCAACTAGACGACCAGTAATTATATTTTATAGATAGACACTTTGGGAGTATTAAAAGTTAATACAAATTGCAGTGCTAACAATCTTCGGCACCAGTGTATACGGAGGAGCAGTAATAGCGACATCGCTTGACTACTTCTTCGAAAAAATGGTTATGCTGAAATGGGTTAGTGTGTATGAATTATTTATATATCATTCTTTCTAGAGCTTGAAATAATATCTTCAATTGTACGAGTTATATTCGAACTCATCATATCAATGATAATTTATTAAATCATTATAACTGTACATATTTCTTAGTTAATTCTGTATCGATTTCAAAGATTAAGCTCAAAGATAATTTGTATACTGATATTCGATGTCTTGGGGATAAATTAAATAACTTATTAGTTTTTTGTCTTTGACTTTTCTTAGTTAACTCTATTATTATTATTATTATTATTATAAGCGAGAAATCTTAAGAAGATGCACGGATACTTGTTATTCTTTCACGCAAAAACTATTGAATAGAGCCTGATGAAAATGTACTGTAATATGTACTTATATATCAGAATAATAGGCAGGACATAAGTTATAAAATAATTATTTAAATCTGACAAAATATAACGATGCATGTCAGATGCGTTAGAAAAACCCTGCCATCGTAGAGTTATCTCTCTGCGTGAGCTGCTGTAAACCATTAAGTATTAAGTTACATGAAAATAATATACGAAAGCAGACTAAGTCGTGGTCTACCGCTAGTATTTATGGTATAAATTTCCTACTATATCAAATTTATGATGGTAACTTTGACAGCTTATATTAGGGATGGGACAGTGCAATCGATAATGAATCTATTTAATTATCGACTATTTTTTTCGTAGAACTTGGAATCGATAGTTTTTTTTTCATGACATGAAATAGTTATTTCTGATGTGAGGTTTCTTAAAGGGTAGGCGTTGATACTTAAAAGCTTCGATTAGCCGTTTTCGAGTTACTTACATTTTTCATATAAGAAGATTGGTTAACAGTTGGTATCGATGTAATATTAGTCCGGTGTAGCTGTAAAGGCCTTGCAAGGCCAATAGCGTAGTCAGTTCAAAAAAAAATCGATGAAAAGAATCATGAAGTAGATAAGACTGGTTATGGTTTTTATTTAAATAATCGTTTGGTTAACAGTTGGTATCGATGAAAAGAATGACGCACAAGATAATGAGTGGTTATGGTTTTTAAAAATAATTACATGATAGGCAATTGCAAATAACTGTAATATTAATGAATAACAAAATATAGTTGTGGTTCTTCTATATGCGTGATACTACATTACAATAAATGGGCGGTACTAAGTAATAAAGTATATTATTTGTAATATATATATAATATTACCGTAAAAAATACAAAACTATAATACCATAGGTATGAGCTGTTATAACTCTCATCTCATATTTTACAAGGTAAAACCAGTGTTTTGGCGGGATCTTAGTCTGTCATACAGTAAATTTACTCTATTTTTTGTAATAGTGATGGTATTTTACGTAACATAGCTACTACACACAAGTCAAGCGGTTGATATAATACAAAGGAGCATGAATTCCTAGATGCCACAAAAGCTCCCAGTAAAGTCCTAACAAGGGGGCCGCCATCTTGTAAGAATATTGAAGTTATCACAAGACTCTTGCGGTGTTATTAGAAAAATGTTAATGTATTGGATATTTGCTTTAAAAAGGTTACGTTTTAAATGCACCACGGTCGCTGAATGTCCGCCATCTTGCTCTGTTGTCTCGCTTTAGTTAGGTTGGGTTACATTTGCGAAAAGAGGATAACGCGAACTTGCTTCGGGCGAGTGAGGCGCATTTAGTGCGAAACCTTTTTAAAACAAGTATTTAATACGTAATTAACGTGTTTAACTTTTTAATAACTTGTAATAATACCGTTGTAATATTATTGAATGTTATCGACGCTGACAATAATAATCTGGAAGATTGGTTTCTAAACAAAAAACTAAAAAAAGGTCTAACTATCGATGTTTTCTTCAACCGTTTCTCCGTAGTAGAACAATCGAACAACGACGGTTGACTCTTCGATTATATGCATGTAATCTATACAAATACTAATATTATAAAGAGGTAAAGTTTGTAAGTTTGTGACGTTGTAGGGGGTAATCTCAGGAACTACTGGTCCGATTTGAATAATTCTTTCAGTGTTATATAGATCATTCATCAAGAATGGTTATAGGCTATATATTATCACGCTAAGACTAATAGGAGCGGAGCACAGATGAAAAATGTTTCAAAATCGGAATGTTTTTTCCTTTTGAGAACTGCTGCGTGTTGGTGTATCTATTCCACGCGTACGAAGTCGCGGGCAGAGGCTAGTCTTCTATATAGTAGATAATTGTATGATATGTATTCATGGAATTGTCTTTGTATGAGAGTGTTACATCAGTACCTATATTAAAAAGTAATTTAGAATAAATACTTGATATAACAGCTTTGGGAACGTGCGAAATTAGAGCCAGCTGTGCCACCACCGTGTCGTCTTTCGTGGCTGACGTTGGCCGCGTGGCCCGCTGCAGCCATCGTCGGTCTCACAGCACAATGTGCTCTGACCGCGACTGGAATTTACCATGAACAAAGTGAGTCTCAATATACCATTATCTAATTATCTTAGTTATTTGACGAACATTATTATCATAAGCCTGTAAGATACCTATTGTAGATGTATTGTCGACTGATCCACTGATCCACAATTCTATGTTTACCCATATACGTTGTTACTACAAGAACATTTCCTCAGGTTCAGGTTTCCCCACAATGTTATGGGTTAGTCCGAAACGGTGGTAATTAATAAGTCGCGTCTCAACAGGGCTTAAACTGAATAAAATATCTTTGATTTTAAAACTACGTTATTGTCATTTTTATTTATGTTTCATTTGTCCATAAGCTTTTTAATAGGAACTAATTGTAATGATAAAATTTACTACATGTAATTTAAGAATTTTATCGAGAGAAAGTAAGAAAAATCAAATTACAATAAAACAACAAAAGTATGTGTGCTGTTCACATGCGGTAGAAATAAAATTCAGTATTCTGATTATTTTTTAAGACAATAAGAGGAATAAGACTATAGAAGTAGTGAACCTTCGTCGCTATTTTAGTATATATTAAGAATGTTAATAATAGACAGAACAAAATATTTTTTAAAAGTACGTGCTAGTCAGTACGATTCAATAGAAAATAATGTGCTATAGATTTCAATATTTCTTTCTTTCTCCCTCTCTTTGCATATATTTCGAGGACATTAAGAATTGTAGTCCGGTGAAGCTGTTAAGATCTTGCTAGGTCAATAGCGTAGTCAGTTCGAGAAAAAAAACATTAAGAATATACTATCTCATTCTCTCACAGCCTCAAACCTATACATACATTTATAACTGTCTCTTTTTCATTACACATTTTTATTTTATAAAATCCAATGCACACCGTCCCAAAGACGATACACTTCAAAAACACCGCACAATAAATGTAGATAATATTCGTAGGTGTTACAAAAACCGTTATTACGTAAAAGAGTCACGGGTATCGGTTAATGTATTAGTAAAATATGTCGAAACCTAAAAAAGGTGTTAGATATACAGCGTAAACCATCCTTAACAAAACAATATGTAATATATAACCGTTATGATATAAGCAGCAAATTGCACGCTATCAATCCCTATTGCCAATTACTGTGACTAGTAAGGATATCCGTTCTACAGTAGTTTGCGCGATGTACGGTGGGTACAGAAATCAACTATAGAAAGAGATTCTCATGGCCGTGATGACGTGATTTTTTTTACGTTATTTAAATAAAAACACTTCAGTACAGCACTTATATTTATTTCTCGCTCTCTAATTTCTCAGTTATAAAAAAAAATTATATCCCGTTTCAATGATTAGTTTCACATAATTCAAGGGTTTCCGAGTAAAATATGATATTCACCTGTGTTTAGTGTTTTAAAATGAACTTATCAGCATATATATGTAGTATGTAGCACTGATGGTCTTGTCTTATAACTTTATAGGGACGTTTCTTGTATATATACAGCGCGACTGGTTAGTCGCCAGTAATATTTTAACAACATAATCATTAGTCGATTCTCGTTCTAAATCAATCTTAAAAATAGGTGCTTAATATTTGACCTAATTATCTAGAGAAAAACAAAACTGATATACACTCAACATCAGGGGATTTACGCGAAAACGAATGGTCTAATAAATTAATCTCGCACGGTCGCATATTTCGATCTACGTCCCCACTTCGGCTGACACTCCTGTTCCTATTATTCGACCGTGCCGCGTTCCCACGATAGCAGTTACGCTATGATTAACCTTTAAAAGGGACCCTATTAAGTTGTTAATTGAAGCTAGGCCTGATTTTTTTACCTTTAAAAATATCGTTCCCAAACTTTTATATAATGTTTTAAAACAAACTTTAACTAAGGTTCTCTTTGTTGTATATTAGTATTTGTTCTGATATTATTTTATATACTAAATATGATTACGATGAGATTTTGTTTTTCATGTATTCATGTTTATCTCTACAGGTGTCTACCAAAAAAAAAATGTTAGGTTAGGTTAGACTTTGCGAAAAAAGGATAACGCGAACTTGCCTCGAGCGAACGCGGTGCATTTAGTACGAAACCTTCTTAAAGCAAATATTTAATACGTATTTAACTGTTTTGTAATAACACCGTATATATCAATCTCATATAGCGTTGTCTCGTAAATGTTTGTGATACTTGCATTGTTGCAAACAGATGTTATTCTTACTGAACCTACTGATATTTGGAAAGTTTGTAAAATGGCGCTATGTGACAACTGAATACGAGTAAGTTCCGCTATCGTCGAAAAACAATTATGTTGTTATTGTGATATCCAATCAACAATTATGTTGTTATTGTGATATCCAATCAACAATTGTGTTGTTATTGTGATATCCAACCAAGCGATCACTAAGGTTCTAGCGTTGAAAGTCTGAAATATATCAAAATTTAACCAAGTTGTATTCATTGCTTATTTTATTATAATCTCATAATGGTTTGAATGTATATATTACAGGCATAGGCGCACAAAAACGTCGACTGAAAGCACAACAAACTCGTCCTGTTACTCGTGAACAGCGGGCGGAAATGAAACAGCGCAAATATAGATACCTGTACCAGGTTCGCACGGCCCACGGCGACGTTATATCCCAGGTCTGTTATATTTTTGTTTAATTTTTTTCAATCCTCTAAATTAAACATGATTATATATAAAAATTTGTAACAGTTACACTTTTAATTTTTCCACTCTAAAATTTTGCATGAGAATATTTAAGAAAAATTTATCAAAAAAAAAATAGATACAAGTTTAAAAAAAATTAAATCAAAATAAACTGTTAGGTTTGCCTTATGTGGAAAAATGCTAAAAAAAGATATCTCTCTTATAATTATAATAATAATATTACTTATTTAATTAAAATAAATTGTTAGGTTTGCCTTACAAAATTATCATTTTTAACAAGAAAAAAAAAATATGTGCACTCGGATTAGAATTGGAGTTACACGGATTTTCGAAGCATCCAATTCCCATCTGAGCTATTTTTGTTTTGACAGTGGCGGCGAAATGTACCTTTATACTCTAGCTATATTTTCTCATTGCCTGAAAACTCAGTTAAAATCGTTTACTATGAATAAAATCTAGCAAGATCGATTTATCGTCTCGGAAACTACCTACATACTAAGTTTCACGGAAATAGATGACGCCGTTTCTGAAATCCTTAATATATACACAAGTATAAAAATATACAAGAATTACTTGTTTAAAGGTATTAGATTAGATATCATTGGTTGCTTCCCACAGTCGTATGTACAAGCTCTGCAGAAGAAAGCCCAATGCGGTAACTGGAGTGGTAGTGCTGGTGGTGAATGTAGCACGCTTCAGAGCGATTCAACGCATCTCACTGTACTGGCCGGTTCCGAACATGCTCCACCAACAGACTCCGACGATGATCTCAACCAGATCAGAGCCGCGCATTAAATCATACGAGCTCATATCAACGACAGGTGAGCGTTCATATGAAGTTTTAAGATCGTGTTTATTGAAGTAAAACTTCTTTAGGCGCGACTGGGAGGCAATTGAACAGCGATGCAACGGAAGTCCGTAACGGCAATATGGCATCACATTCCTGTAGCATCCTGTTTTTAAATATTTTTGATTTTGTCCATAAATATAATTTATATAATGGACTTTAAAAAAAATGAGAAAAGATAATATTGAATAATAATAAAAATCTTACAATAGAATTAATTATGTACATACGAGCGCGCGACCGTGCTGCCATCTGGTTTCAATGTGAGTAACAAATTAATTCAAAGCTTCATTACTCTATAGTGCCATCTATCAGCTAATTCAGAATTTAAATAACACAACATATTATCAACAACTCCTTGTTAAAAACTAAATAAAATATGGAAGAGTACGAACAGATTACAATGATAAGGAAAAAAATAAAATAGAAGTTTTGGTTATGTATACGCCAAAGAAGTTTTATTTCAATCGCGTTGTGGCGGTTACACGCACTCCTTTTTTCTCTATATCGATAATTAATTCGTATTCTCATTTGCAGCTTCTCAATGGCATTTTTTTTATAAAAAAAGGAAGATGAACGTAATTAATTTTCTTATATATATCCAGTATTATTTTAAGGGAAATCCACTCATTATTATTATTATGTATTAGTGGTTATTCGTAATTATTATTAGCAAATATATATTTGTATTCCAATTGTATTATTATATAAGTGAAATTGTATTGTATAAGTACGCGACGGGGCTCAAGGCCTAAAATTAATTGTTTTAGTGACTTTTTGCCAAATTATAGGCTTAGTTTTAAGTATATTTATCAATTTAAATGTTTTTTTTTATATATCATGTGACACAGTGAATAGTTCGTTTCAGTTAATTAAACACTACATTGAAAATAAACCGACATTCCAATGTTTTCTGTGTATAAAATAATTTAAAACATAGTCCAAATTAGAATATATGGCGGAGTATATATTTTTCATACATACTGAAATAGCAGACTTTGATCCCTTCAACTAAAAATAAGTAAGGCTCGTCTGTTTTCCAATGTAACATAATATAAAGGGCCCATGAATTTTTTTTAAGATAAAATCGACAAAGGCTGACTACATAGTATAACTGCCAGAATAACAGAGATTTTTAAACTCCGGCCACTATCCAGAAAGAGGATAATTGTTATTAATTGAAATTATTTATTGGGCGTTTCGAAAAAATGTTGAAAATGATGACGTATTTTATTGTTGTCGTGTGAAATTTACTCGTGTTGTGATTAAAATACATTGCTTCTTTAGTTCCAATTACAATACTTTAAATTTCGTTCATAGTACGATTATCCGTGTACATTTACTTTTCTTCAAATTAAACCCGGGGATAGTCGGTCTTGGACTCTTTATAAATTTAAATATTGTCTATTTTTTTTTCGGTAATATTGGTATAAGAAAAGTGTGTTATATAATTTCTAATTCTCACTTCTGCATGATTTTTTCATACATTTTATAATGGTTACTTGTGAAATTGTATAACGCCCTGAGCTAATAAATCATCTCTGTTTACGTGCTTAGGTATTATAATTGTCCAAGACATATATTAAACATCTTTTTGATTTGTAGTCAATGACTATGTACGTATGTGTAGGAAAGTCAGTGTTACAGTATAATGCTAGATTCTCAAAAATAAATCGAAATGATCGAGTCCTTTTTTTTCAGACAATTCTGTGCAAAACAATCGATTTTATCTTATATAAAGTTTAGTTTATTCACGAAAATACGATTTTAAATACATCTATTAAAAATAATAAAGGACAAGAGAATTAAATTAAATCAAAGAGATACATTAATTCCCCTCGACGTAAAGTGAACCATCACTTGGTTCACGTTAGTTTGTCGATTGGGGTAGAAATGTTTGAAATAACTCGAGGATTGTCTGCCTATATTTTATTTGTTAACCAGTTAAACGAAGATGCTGTACAACACTTATTATTATTTAACCATCTCTGAATGTACGATTTTTTTAACCGGGAGAAAAAATTACTTAGCCCCGCCTTTAAATTGCTTACCGAGGCAGCTACCCACTCTTTATAAAGAATATTGTTATCTGTTACAAGTTCTGACTATTACTGTGTTATTACAAAAAAGTTAAATACGTATTGAATACTTGTTTAAAAAAAATTGGGTATTTTCGTATTAAATGCACCGTGCGTGCGGTTTGGTTACGTTAGGTTAGACTTGCGAAAAAGTGTAACGCGAGCTTGCCGCGACAGCGTTCGGCGAGCGCGGTGCATTTAATACGAAAGTACCCAAACTTTTTTAAAGCAAGAATTCAATATGTATTTAACACACTGTAATAATACGGTTTGTTTTTATATTTGAGAATATGGCTCTAGCATATAATTACATATCGACGGTCAGTCGACACTAACATGTTAAGATTGTGGAATCCGCGATCCACCGTCGATATATCGATTTATGTATAATGAAAATATTTGTAAGACCTTAATTATATTTTCTTTAGTCACTATAATCACGTGATTTGATATAGACTTTTCCTTTTCAATGTCATCTATAGTTATAAAATGTATAGTCAGACATAGCATTTTTGTTGTTGGTAATACAATAGTACTAAATTAGTTACTACACTTCTATATTATATTATTGCTTCTGGTCATGAAAGTCACGTTACCATTAATGTTTTATCATTATAGGGTAATATTTAAAGTATTTTTTTCAAAATCTCTAAGTAACGATATGTAGGTTGACAGTCTCTTTTATTCACCCAAGCATTTGTATGAAATTTTCTGAATAAAAATTAGGACCCCTTTCCGTAAAGATCTACTGGTTAATTAATATTGTAATAATACTAAAAGTACAAAGTTTTGTAAAAATATAACGTGTTTCACTTAAATTAATTAGTGATTATTCAAGGGACGAAAAGTATATAGAAAAAATACAAATGTTTCGGAATAGTTCTAGCAGATAGAAATTGATCGATGGATTAACTAAGGTGTACTTATAGTTCACACCTCGTCAATCTATTCGGCCGCTTTGCTTATAGTCGTAAGTTCGGACTTGATCTACATTCAAGAGTTAATACAAAAAAGTTGGTATTTATTTATCTTTAAATTACCTCAGTGTTAGTATTATGAGTATTTATTAGGCGTGTGCGAATAATTCAAACTTACGAATTATTTGTTCCGAATCGAATATTAATATTATTATTCGAAATTCGAATTGGATAATTCGGAAATTCGTATTATTTCGGAATCATTATATTATTCTCAATTTTTTTAGTATTATGCGAAAGTTTTTGAAATATTTGGAATTATTCGATTTGATTCGAACGATATTCGCACACCCCTAGTATTTATACTAAATGAAGGTACAAACTATATTCAGAGCTGTCAAAAAGTATGACGAGGGCTGTAGTTACCTTCCTTCGGAGTATCCAGCTTCATTTTATTATGGACCTTATATCTTTTTGGCAAAGTTAAACAAACGATATACCAATACCTCAACATTCCTGTCTCTTTTATAAATATAATTTACTTTTTAAAAAACTCCTTAAAATTCGAACCAAGTCTTATAGTAATTATTTCAATTATAAGACCTAGGCACAGTTTATCCTGACTGTAGTTAGTAGTCTACCTCTTTTTAGCTTATAAAAATTTAAGAGCACAAGGCGATTTGGATGTGATTAACGGGTACACTCTTATAAAGAGTTTAGAGTAAGTAGATTATGAGAGATATAAATTCGAATTTGGTAAAAATAAAAATTAAATACTTATTAGATTTTGTTGAATAAAAAATTATTTAAATTACGGGCTATTATATAACCCAATGCAAAGCATGAAACCGTTTTTACCGTGGAACGCTGAAATTGATAAATATGTATATATGTGTTTTTGTAAACGTTGGACAGTTTAGTATTTCACTATGGGAATGTTAAATATTGTGTGTAGATTCGTGCTCAAAATTATGAATGTCTATTTTAAATGATGTCAGTCAGCGCCAAAATCCTATAGCTATTTAACCGTCTGTTACTACTTAGATCGATAAAAACATCTTATATAACTCGATAACCGATTGTTATACAACATTTAAAATGTATAAACAGTGTGATAATTTTATTATTTGGCCAAAGTTTATTTTAGTTGTTATGTTGCTTTGAGCACGAGATATGTTTTTTTTTCTTGAATGTTGACGATTACTAATATTTAATTTTTATTGCTGAAGGCAGCTGTATATGTAATTGTTTACAACTCTTTGCCAACCGGGTATTATGTCGAAGAACTGATAAAAATATATATGTTTTTTTCCTATGTTTTTGAATAAAATGTTCTAAATAAGATATATATAATAATATGTATTCGTACAATAACGATTACATAGATCTAGTTGTTTAAGATGTGGCGCGTTTAGAAGATAAATGTATTATTAATTCTCTGTCCTTTTCTATCTCTAAACATTGTCCACACGATCGCTCAATCTCTAGTCTTGTTTGTGTTTTTGTTTTTGTTTTTTTTTTTTTTAATGTACATTGAACGGTCTTGTCTATAACAACTGAGAATTGTTCAATGCAATTACGACTATCCTAGCGTCAGAATTGTGATATTTCGACGCTTGAGATATGTTTTTTTTTTTAATTGAAGTTACCTACTTATGCTATATATTGAAAACAATATTTGTTAGTTTTGCATCTATCTACTTCGTATAAAATAATCATACTGACTCCAGATATAATATACATTCGTTCTTAATTCAAGACAAAATTCTGAATATACTAATTAGAAACATAATATTTTTTATTAATTTTGAGAAGCATTCTGTTATTTATTTTTTGTGTGTTATGTTAACAAAATGTGCATTTCCATACGTAACTAGACCTTTTCGAATTTAAAATATAGGTTAGGTGTCGATTTCACTTTATATCTCTTTAATAAAAAATTTCATTGTAGATTAGAGGTACAACTACTTCGTTGGTGTTTTTTCGAGTGTACTGTTATAAAGTCAATTGTTATATAAGAATTTATTTTTATTTTAATCGATGTTCTATTTACAAAACCATTTTTGTTTTTTATTTACCTACAACTCACTTCCCTAAACCTTACAATCTCCTTCATTAAATATGCCTTCTAAAATGTCGTAAAGTGACAAATATATAAACATTTTTCTTGACGTTTATTTCTTTTTATGTTGTTAATTTAATATATTTCTATCTCTAAGATTACTATAAAGTAAAAATAGTATTGCTCATGTTATTAGATGTCTGATTCAGTGATAACCTGAACGTGAAGTTAGGGCTAGGTCGCTAGTTTTAGGTACATACTATGAAGTCGAACGATGGGTAAATTGCGATAATTGGTAACGAGTGTTCAGGATATTAAAATAAGAATATTTATTTAACCGTATTAAACATTTTTTTTTTGTTGTATAATTATGAAAAAAAAAAACGAATAGAACATGGGTTTATGAAATATTCAAAATTATTTTATATTAATTAAGAATAATTTTGACTGATGAAGGCGTTAATATGCGGAAGTCCATAAAAATTTTTAAGGTATATCTTTGCACTTCCGCTCAGAGCTCTTTGGTCGCTGTGTTGTCTTACTGACAGCAAGACGTGACAGCGGCCAAACATTTTCAATCGAAAATTCAATATAACGTCCACCGTATTTTTTTAATGTCCTGGCAATAGTGCGAGATAATTTTACGCATTAACTGAAGTAACGCAATACGCGGTTTTTCAAAATCTTTATTTTTGCAGTAAAATTGTATTGGATTGAATATGGTATTGACTTAATTCTATTGTAATTGCTAGTATAGTGTGAAAGGTAAAACCTCATTAAAACAGTGTCCATTTAACGCATTCGATATACTTTTTACTCGCCAAGAACATACTTGAAACATGTATACCGACACTTTAACTTAGTTTACATAATTTGTTGATCATTGCGTTTGATAAAACTAATTATTCTACAATAAATATTATAATGTAAAATTAATAAATAAATCAGATTTAATGTTATGTATACAACTTTAGGTGTAACAAAATTAAATATTACTGAAAATTGGAAACACCGACATATTTTACATATCCGCTTCATGTGGACTGTCTCTATAGCAATGTTTCCCAACCTTTTTTAGGCCATGCCCACCTTAACATTTCTAAAATTTTTATGTCCCCATCCCTCCATACATAATTTTTAACCTTTGCAAAATGTTTTGTTCCCGTAAGAAATATAAATGATAAGTTTTAGAAAGAGATCAATATGAAATTGTTATCAAAACATCGTAAGAAAAATTTCAATACATATGGGGTAAACCAGTCAAACGTGCCCCACAATTCGAAGAATCGAATTAATTTTTTTTATTTAACTTAGAACATGTTTATTAAAATAATCAGTCTTAAGCTCTAACTCCATTGACACAAAAAAATCTAAAAAAATCTAATTAAAACTTATCGAGATCAACTATTTCTTTAAATGCAGGGTGGGGCACATTTCACTGACCTATCAGTCTTAAGTGCCCCAGCGAAGCCTCTCATTTTGACGACTTTTTCCCTTCTCTTTCCCTTTACATTTTGCACTAAACTTGTTGCATTTTTCTGTATGACTTGTACAGTCTACGTGTAACCAACCAGAACACTGCGTACAATAGATCGATACATTCTTCGCTAGATTCACTAAGCTGCAACTCTTCTTCACTTTCTGATGAAGAAGATAAATCCTTGAAAAAGTTCTTTTTACGCTTTGATGGCACAGTAATCAACTTTTTCTTTTGTGACTTCTTCTTATCTTCAAATAATTTACGAGTTGTTAAATGATTTTCTCACGTCAAAACCTTAAAACATTTTGTTTCCTTTTCCTTACTTTTTTTGAATAATAGAAAACGGTGACGGTATTTCGTAAAAACGATTTGCTTCATTCGCCCCCTTTTTACTTGTTACATCCTCCTCTGGTTTTTTAAATTTTGTTTCGTCCACTTCCTTTTGTCTACAGATTTATTCTTCCCCATTTCCTGAAAATTTATAATTTAATTATATTCTCACAAAATAACAAATTAAAAACAAAATTTACGTAGGGCACATTATCCGAAAAAAAAACAGGGCATATTAGCCAAAGTGCAGTATAATGTGCCCCACTTGAAAACAAAGGAAGAAATGACGAAAAACGAAACGTAATTGATGCCAAATAAAAGTTTAAAGAGGTTAGTTTTTGCATAAAACTTAGAATAAACTAAATTTAACCAAGCAAATATTTTAATTTTATGTGAAAGAAGATCCAAACCAAATTCATATAGTTTTACAAACCTTTTTTTTTTACTTTTTCGCACTAAATTTTATAAAAACCGGCAATGTGGTGTTTACAACGCAGCTGTACTTGTATTACTGACCTATTTCGATCAAATTCGCGGCAATTTTAAAAACGCATCCTAAAGTTTTTCGAATGGGGCACGTTTGCCTGGTTTACCCTAATGAAAAACTTACTTGACTTCACGACTTTTAATTACCCAGTTGATATATTGGTAAAGTCAAACGAAATGATACCTGATAATTATTTACAGATTTCTGCCTCTCTTAACTCTCAAATTGCCTCCCCGTGTGGGGTGTAAGTTCCACGCTGGGAAACAGTGGTCTATATTAAGTAAATTAAACAAAACCACGCACAAAAAACAAGTAGACACGTTAGTAGAAATAACTTAAAAACAGTTTGTTCTTGACGAGTACATTTGTAATTTTAAAACTGTAATTAATCTATACATTGTTATATTTAATAATAATATTCATAACATATTCATGTATTATGCGATCCGGTCCATTTAATGCACTTTGAAATTTATCGTATCCGTGACAAAATGTATCTATGTTTAATGTAAAAATTTAAGTGTAATAGTCCTTTAAGACCAAAGGTTAAGAGACTCTCTTATATGTGAGTATCTTTTTCAAATGATTAGAGATAAATGCTTTAGGTTTTCTAAACTACAGAATGTAGAGAATCGACACGGGTATTCAATAATGAAGTACTCTATTTAACTAATTGCATAACAGAATCAGCCAGAACGATTGAAATTTATATTTTGTATACTTAGTATTCGACGATATATGGTATTTTTAAGAATTATAATCGTTATAATGTTTGAAAGATCTTCGTCAATTGAAACGGGGATATAAAATTAAGTCTAAGGTCGCTTTGGAATAAAAATTTTGTTATGTAAATTACGTATATTGTTTTCATTGTAATAATACATTCCAAGGTGTTAATAATCTCTGGAATTAGTCAGTTTTAATAATTTAGCACTCCTTTTATCGTAACAACCTGGCACCGATATAATAAGCCTGGAAGTAATTATTGTATTTTTTGTAATGTCGAAAATAGTATGTTATTTATATTTGACATCGTCTGTTTATTATTAATAATCAAATTGCACTAACTTTAGATTAGTACAGATTTTTTCGTTAATAAATATTTCTTAGGAATGATAGATAAAATGGAAACTTATATCAAATAACAGTATGAAAGCAGTACTATGAATATAATACTAGTCCCATACCTGCGTTCAAAAACTTCCCTTGTCGCGCTAAAAACAAACCTTAAAATTAATTCTGATAGACGCAGGATAACGTTCGCACACGTTTGTCATTTCAAATAATAACTCAAAATTAGCGTGTACACGTTCTTTTGATTTGTGTAAAAATCACGAGTTCAGTTATCGTGCTGCGTCTATTTTCACGCAGTCTGATAGTTTGTAGCGTATTCCTTCCCATAACTAATTTTATCGCGACCATAAATACAACTTTGTGGCGATACACGCTGATATGGGAGTGGTATAACAAGTTCATATGAGAAGTTGGGAATGGATTGAATACTACTGGTCAAAGTTTTCTGTATGTGAAAGAAAAGGTGTTTACGAGCTGGAAACCGGAATTCACCAAAAACAGAATGAATTCCTACTAGGTACTAATTGGAATACCAATAAGTAAAATATTTTGGTTGTTTTATAATATTATTATACTATGATTAGAATTGTATATAGCTCTTTCAGTCGTAAATAAATATTACAACCTATCACTGCAAATCGCAAACAAAATTAAAAGCAAACTTACTTTTACCAGATTAAATAAAAGTCATACAAAGTTCTACTTATTGGACTTCTAAAAAAGTACCTCATGTTTCGGTGACGTAGATTTTTATCTTTGCTAATTTTTGGATGGATCAGTAGGAAATGTGGTTGTGGTTTGTCGATACATTACTCGCGTTTAGTAATGAGAAATTATTGTAAATGTGAAGTATGTAAAATTACTGCGGATTGGGATCTTTTCTTGCCAATACTTTAATGTAAGGCGTTATTTTTAATAAATGATTTGTTGTCATCTATGTGAATTTTTATTTACTCTATTTGATATTTTATTTGTACCTTTTAGTTTATAGCTTGAAAATATGATGTTTTGGCTGATTTTTAAATTCATTAATTGGAAATGAAGAAATCCTCAAATTTACTTGATGACTTAATAATATATTGTTAGAAATAGAAACTATTATTAAAAACCGGATTTTGAAACATTCTTCATTGGTGCTTCGCTCCTATTGGTCTTAGCTATATATATAGCATTGCATATAACATGGAAAGAATTGTTGTATTATATATTTTTTTAATAACTGACACGAGTTTCGGACAGAGCTACCACACACTACGACAGCCAATGAAAAACTTGAGTCAAAGTTTAAGTACGGAGTAAGTGAACACAGCGAGCGACGCTCCTTATATAGGCCACCGCAGTATAACTACCCGACATTTCCATTTATTTCCAACAATATATATATCTACACTGCTATATAGAGAAATATATTCATTGTTTGACAAGAGTGTGAATTTATCAAGTCCATTTTCGTATAAACCGAGTGAATCGATTTTGACAAAACTTCTATTGGCAGAGCTTTTCATAAATATAACCTAGAATATATATCACTCTCTTTTACCATAGTGATTTGAATTTGCCAGTAATAATTTTTTTTTCGAACTGACTACGCTATTGGCCTTGCAAGGTCTTTACAGCTTCACCGGACTTACGACCAGTAATAACAAAATTTAACAGGGCTAACTTTAAATCCGTAGAATGGTTGTATAAATATAGTAGTAACATAAAAAAAGGAAAATAATGAAAAATGGCGCCCATGTTTAATACAGATAACATGAAAATATCATTGTCATGGGAATAAATCACGGGCAACTGTTATTTGGATGTAAATCACAATATCATAACTGATATCACTTAATATTTATCATGCCTTATTCTAAAATCAATGAAACATTTAATACTTGAACAATTTATTTTCTTTATAAACAACACTTTGGTTTAATATTATAATCATAATAACTTATAATTCATCACTGCACTTGTTTAGTTCTGAAAATATTAATTGAATAAAGACATTATAATATTACTATGGTGATATTCCTTTATCGCTCAGCTTTAAGGTAACGTTTTCGCAATTAAATTAATTCTTTCAGAATTAACCCAAAGTAATTATAATAGATTATCATAAAGACTGAAGCTTTACTTCACAATGATATTCAGTAACTAAATTATATAAGAATGTGATAAATATACATTTCCACTCATTGTGAAAAATTTTAACTTTGCTTAATACTACGTTACCTATTAATTGTTTGTATAATAATCCGTGACATGAAATGATAGGTATACAAAATCTATTGGTATTGGTAGATTACATTGTGTTATTATAAAAAAGTTAAATACGTATTAAATACTTGCTTCAAAAAGGTTTCGTACTTAATGCACTGCGCTCGCCCGAGGCAAGTTCGCGTTATCCTTTTTTCGCAAATCTAACCTAACCATAGCGAGACAAAAGAGCAAGATTGTGAACATTCACCTAGCGCGGTGAATTTAAAACGTAACCTTTGTAAAGCCTGTATTCAATACGTATTTAACTTTTTTGTAATAACAGCGCATATGTTTTACATATGTATGGTTTTGGAAGCTGTTTTCTGTTTTCTTTTTTAAGGTTTTTTCAGTTTCTGATACTCATTTCTCATAATAACATAGTTCGCAGAGATGTAAACATTATATAAACAATTTTGTATTTTACCTAGTATATGTATAGTTTAAATAAAAAGGACAAAATGAAAAAAAAACTTGTTTAACTATAATATTATTAAAAAATATATTTTACAAGGCAAAGAAAATGGGTCTTCCATAAATTTCGTCATATCAATTCAAATATTTTAGAGCACCTCTGTCCTTGTCACAAATGGCCATTTGTGTTACCCCTGTCATACCTTGTACTTTTCTTTTGACATGTGACGTAATTTATGGAAGGGCGCCAATCGGGTTTTACAATTTTTATACTTCAGCTATATATCATTTATATGGAAAATTAGTTACTTTTTCAGTATTTCAAATCTATATAACAATAAGTATTTAATTATCACGGTTATCGAGAATGAGACAGACGTATAAAATAAAATATATGGGTATCACTTAATTTTTTTTTTACACAAGTGGATGTTATCAAAACAAACTTTGAATAAGTTCATTAACATTTTGACTGCCATGTTGTAATCATGTTTCTTTTACGACCCCACGGATATTGAATGATTTTTTACAATTAACTGCGATTAATCTCTATAATTATTAAAAGATCTAGCGGTCGGGTCACTAATGACCACCGTGGCGTCATACGATAAACCGTTGTCGACTATATATGACCAACGTGACAGTCAGAGTTAAAATATGTGCGAAAAATAAGACTAAATATATTAACGAATAAATTTCACATTATATATTTATTTTACAAATTTTGGTAATTTCAAAATATATGATTTTGTTTATTACTTTGTTCAATTACCAATTGATGGTAATATATAGCAATATATGTAACAAATCATTGTAGCATATTTATAATTATACTGTATTTCTTTCGAAATGAGATAAATTTATATGCAAGAGTTTATCTCTTCAACATACGACGATGGAAATATTCCGTACGATCCATTAAGATCTCCAGACCACCAGCCGTCATCCTGTTTCTCGTGGATGTTTATTATATCGCCTGTAAATAAAAATAAATCGATATCAGGTAGAAAACAGTTAATTATCGCTTTTCAAGTACTGAAAAAATACTGCAATTAACCAATTAAAATTATTATTTGAGGTAACATTTTGTTTATTCCAAGAGAAAGTTAAATCAAACTATGTATTTTATTTGAATTAAGATTATACTGTGCTTAGTGTTATGCAAATCCAAATCACGAGTGGATAATTAAATACACATGTTCTCAAAAATTATATTCTAAAATAAATATTAAATTTGAATATTTATATTTTCTAGAATTCTTCATATGAATATTCAGATAAATGTTTACGTATGTATTAAAAAATAAATATTTTATTTCACTTTGCACTTTCGATGGTATTTAATTTACTCGTTTATTGAAAGTTAACATTCTTAATAAAATACCTTTAAAAAATAGTTATTAGAGTTATTTTGTATTCTCGACACAATAATAACTGAAATAAAATGTAACATATATTATGTTTGTAAGAAAAGAAACGATCCGCGCGCCAGCTATTGTAAATTATTTGCACCACTTCAAATACTTTCACAATCGTTCAAATTTTCGTGCAAAATAGTTAATTAAGTGTAATTGCAATCGGATAAATCGTATATAGTACACGCATACGGATAAGGGACAAAATTTTATTCATAGTAAATATATTTTTTATCGTTTGACATCTTTTTGAGATGACTAATATCTACTCACTTTCACTCTGACATTAAAAAGAACCTTCGCAAAATAGACAATATTTTATTTTATTACAATGATAAACTCAATAATCAGGTTACTTTCTAGCATTATACTTTCATAATGTGTAGTCATTAACTTATGAGAAGTGTCACTATATTTTAATAATCTAGTTAGGTAAGAAGAACTATTTGACTTTGTGTAAGTGGTGCAAATGCAAGTTAGCATTATCGATATTGTTATAATAAACAAAGTCTTAATTAATCTTAGTTATTAATGACTAGGAATGTAATAGAAAACGTCATGTTTTGACCGGTGACGTTGGGGTTGGAGAAAGACATCGTGAAGAAACCTGAACCTGAGAAACGTTCTTGTATTAACGCCATACGTTGGAAAATATAGAATTGTAGATTTCTTGGAGTCTGAAATCGCCAGTATGTTTTGGCGTGGTGATAACGCCTATACCTTCGGGAGGCGACCTATGACTCTGCAGTGGGTCTTTCAGAGGTTGGACGGATCATGTAATTATTTTATCACTAATTTGGATTACTAAACGAATTTTAGTCAAAAAGTGTATAAAATCCGTGAAGAAAAATGCTGGTAAATGTTGTCAATACTATTTCTGCTTCAATTACAACATTTGTATATGCAAACATTAGTGTACACATATAGACATTTATGCAGGGTGCAATAACAACACTGACGACCAATTGTGATCGCCAATAATTTTAGATTGTAGCGTGCTTGCCATATACCAGGCAGTAATTTTACTGTGTTATTATAGAAAACAAATATACTGATTCTAACTTTGTGCTATATTGATACATCTGGCATTAAGCTGAAGATGAGGGTTTAAAACACACCTACGTTGCTGTTCTTCCTCAACTAGGTTCACACCAATGTCAAGAGCGATTGTATGAATGCCATCGACAAGAACTTACGAAACATTAATGAAACCCAGCCATGTATGTCGAAGCGATGGTGGGTTAGCTGATGAGCGTATTGGGTACCGCATTGATAGACGCAGATTCGAATCCTAGCTACTGACTCGGAACATTCTATGAAGGAGAACAACGTAATGAAATCGGATCATGGTGCCAGGGCTCTTACTAAGTTCATCGTCCGTTAGTCACCTAGCTGCCACCCTCGAGTTGCAAATCTGTCATCAAACACTTGTTGGTGTTGTAGAGATACAATGTATGGTAAGCAAATAATTATATGAGAGCGCGACGTATGAACGGCGAACCATTTCCTGCGCGCTGGCCCTCACGAAAGGTCGTAGATACGGGGAACATTGAAGATTAAAACTACGCAAACTAACAATTTCTCTTTTTAATCCAATAACCCAGTTTGTGAGGACTTTCATTAACCAGCAGGGGCAGTTACTCAATTGGAGTTCACTCATACACTACACACCAAACTCCAACAACATCCAAAATGAGTTCCGGCAACTGCACTAGAGACTCAATCTCCTCTATGTGTATTTACCATTCTTGACAACATCGCAATTTAACGTGAAATGAGATCGTGGTGATATTTTACAATTTATATGATAAAAGAAATGAGCTAAAAAGCACCAAAACATAATTTACCACAAGTAATATCTAAGAATTGCTCTAATCTATTGTGATTTATCTAATTTTTGTATAACATAAATGTGAAAAGGAAGTGGCATTATTTGGTAACTTAAATGTAGTAGACTTCCTTCGGAACTCGTAATTAATTTTTGTCCAAATATTACAGATCTTGATTATGTACTTTAATGAAGAAAAGCTTATAAATAGCTTCTCAACGTAATATACAACAGTCATATTAATTATTATTTACATATTTGCATTTAAAAAATTAGCTATAAAATCACAATTTCGTTTGATAAATAATTTGTTATACTCTACGAATAACATTATAGGTTTATAATTATCAGATAGGAAATTATTTTTCATTTAAAAATAGCAGTGATGCATGGAATCACGGATATATTACTTTCGGCTACATATGAAAGCAATAGGTAAAAGCTTTCAATCGTGTTATTATGACATATTTTCCACTATCCTAAAAGAATCTGTAAGTAAATAAAATAAGTAGATGGATGTAACTACGCTCAGCAAATTTAATAAAAGTTTCGTTATAATACGAAAATAATATTTATTTCTAAACAATAATTAAAAATATGCGCCAGTATCATAATTAATTATACAAATAATATAAGCAGTATAATTTACCTGGTGTTAATGTGAGCTCATCGTTTAATCTTGCTTCATAAGTATAAAGCGCCCGGCACTTTCCAATAGACGGTGTTTGAGAGGTTGTGTCACCGTTCTCATTTTTCATAATTTCAGTCAGGTCTGTAGAACTATCGCTCTTTGATGAGAATTCGTCTGAAAATTGTTAACGAATAGTTGATTATTCTTAATTAACAAATGACTGATTTCAGCATAGAACTCTATGGAAAAAAAGAATACAACTTCTGTTCATTTAATCCTTGACATAAATCATGGGCGTTAATGTAATTATTGTCATAAGATTTACATAAATATAATATTATAACAGCTACTATTTCTAAAGTCATGATGCTCTAGTGTTTTGACCAATGGATTATCAATCTGATGACTGTAGGTTTGAAGCCGGCATATACAAAAGAGTTTATAGGAATTCGCTTACATTTACTAATTGAAATTAGTAACACTATCCGTTGGTGACGAAAGAAAACATCATGAGGAAACATGACCCTGAGAGATATTCTCGTAGTACCACCGTATGTGTCAAAAATATAGAACTGTGACTTCTCGGAACTTGGAATCCTTCCATATCTTCCTTCGCGAAGAGTATAATGGATCTCTTATATTCTGATGATGACGATTTAGGTACATTGATTGATTCTGTCAATATTATTTAAGAAAATTGTCAGTGCACAAAGAAGACTCACCGAAATCACTGTCCTGTTGATTTGACAGCCCGTCTCCAGCCCCCCGTTCGCTCCAATCCAACGGACTCTCAGGAGGGACATCTAAAGTCTGCGGTTTACTATCTAACAGCGTAGGCGTCGCCAGATCCACGCTTATAGGTTTTACTGGAGCGCTCTTGATCTCCGTATTCCTTCTAAAAGAGAGATGTTCTATCCTAAGTTTGCTTGAAGCTCTACTCATTATCGAGTCTCGCCTTTCTCTTTCTTCACCACCGTTGACACTTTTACTTAACGCTGAATAGTTTGGTTGCAAATTTTTGTTCACTTCGTTCTGGTAGTCTGTTTGAAGCCACGGTGGTACCTAGAATTAAAGAAAAACTTTGTTTAATATAATCTCTGAGTTAATACAAGGTAGTATGCGTATAGAAACTATGCAATGATGACTCCAACTTTTACTAATCAGAGAGGTATCCTAAGAAGAGTACGTTCTTTATATATCTATTCTAATAATATAAAGCTAGAGGGTTTCTTTGTTTGATTGAAGGCGCTAATGTCAGGAATTACTGGTCTGATTTGAAAAATACTTTTTTACACATCTCATTAATCGATTAAGGCTATATAACATCACGCTAAGACCAATAGGAGCGGAGCAACAATAAAGTATGTTTCAGTAAATTAATGAATTTTTCCTTTTAAGAAATCCCGCTGCATGTTAGCTAACGCTAACTGCTGACGTTCAAGTAACTATACCACGCGGAGGAAGCCGCGGCCAAAAGCTTTAGATAAACGCTGACGCTATCGCGAAACTCCTTTAATTTGGTAATCTTTACCAAATTGCACGTTTAAAGTCTTAGCAATCTTCGTGTAAATAAGAAAGCAACGGTATAAATTAATGTATACTCATAACATTGAATGTATTTTATACAAATAGTGTGGTATCATTGACTTTATCGGTGTTATTACGAAAAAAGTTAAATAGGTATTGAATACTTGCTTTAAAAGGTTACTTTTTAAATGCAGTGCGCTCGCTGAATGTTCGCCATCTTGCTCTTTTGTCTCGCTTTGGTTATGTTAGGTTAGACTTGCGAAAAAAGGATAATGCGAACTTGCCTCGGGCAACCGCGATGCATTTACGACGAAACCCTTTTAAAGAAAGTATTTAATACGTATCTAATTTTTTTGCAATAACACCGTATATGTTTTAGTATTTGTTATCTATTGAAGGGTGGTATTACGGGCGTTAGAAGAAATCCTAACTCCATTATATATATCATTACAATATTTTAATATTTTTCTTTACCAAAGCTCAAATTAATTACAGGGATTTTATCTGTAAATTATAAAGTGTAACTAGTTAGTACTTACTTTTAATATACTCTGTTGTAATCCTTGCTTATCTCTAATAATTTGGATATGTGTAGATAGGGGATGCTGGATTGGTGATCTGCTGTCGAGTTCATTTAAACTCGCTGTTATTTTGTATCGGATAGCTTCCAAATACGTCAGCATGCTCCTCATCTATCAATCATTAAAAATATATATGTCGCAGCATTATACAGAGGCGATTCAAGAGTGACAAGCTTCTAAGAAATTTTGCTCGTAGTCGTGAGGCTATTCTATCGGTCCGTCTTCTTCTTCTTCTATTTTATTTTTGGCTACCAGTTTTCTATTTAGTAGACTATTACTGCCATTGTCAAGTGAGTAACGATATTACAAGGTTCTTGATATAATTTCAATGAACTGACAAGATGGTGGCCATCTTGTTAGAACTTTTCTGGGAGTTATTGTGGCAACTCAGTATTATTTCTGATCCATTAAACTTGTGCACAATAACTTAACTATATTACGTAAAGCACCACCAACATTAAACAATATAGAGCCAAATAACACATGATTATGGATAAAATATAAAGACCACCACTACATGACATTCCAAGATCCCGCCAAAAACCCCATATCAGTCCGTCGGTTGTAAAAATACGAACCGTCAGATGTCGGAAGATGTCATTGAATTATGATTGGAGCTATAACACGTGTTGTTGGTGGTGTGGGAGTCTTGGGAGTGTCAGGTGCTTCGGTCAGAGAACGTGCACGCGGTCGGACTGCCCTACGACTTCCATCCATTTTACGTGCGGATATTTGTGACTATTTAAGTTAAAACGTTGCTTTATTAGTAAATAAGAAATACGTTGTCTATCTGTTGTGTTATTTCTTGCTTTCTAAAGATGTACGAGGAGGAAAGCGTCCATGAGCATCGCATTCTTGATATATTAAACTGAAATATCTAAATTTATGTACAACCCATGACTATTAATTTAAATGAAAACAATAACTACTGGCAGTCATTTATGACCTATATTTTCTTACCATATGTGAGATTCATTCTCATTTTTTACGTATCACTTGCTTAATACTTACATGATATAACTTATCTGCAACATTTTGCTGTGAGTCATCATTTCCGAACGTTGGTGTTTGCTTTATTGCCATTGACAGCTTCTCGAGGCCTTGCTTAGATTTACGCTCACGGTCTATGTCTTGTTTTACTAATTGTAGAATTTTCAGCAACGCCTGCAAATTATACAAAAACACATTTGTTTATTTTTAAAATTCAGAAGAGTTTTTGTACTTAGTTATTATGAAATATGTTTCTATGAAGTAATTATTTTAAACTCTACATCACATATCTATATTTATGAAAGTATAAGTACTGACAAAAAGTAGTGAATTTTCATATAATCGTCCGGATAGAAGATAGAGGAGATCCTTTGCTACCGTTTCATCACCTTAAGGATTAAATATCCAATACTTCTTTAATATTATAAAAATGTAAAGTTTGTGAGATTGTGACGTTGTAAGGGGTAAGCTCAGGAACTACTGGTCCGGTATGAGAAATTCTTTCAGTGTTAGCGTTAGCCCAAAGTAATTATTATTCCACGCGGACGAAATCGCTAGTAGTAGTGTAAAAAAAATCGTCTGGAATTTTTCACGAGGTCTAGTCACAATAGTAATGTTGGGTATCAAAAACATTTAAATTTATAAACTCCACACTGGGATATATGTTGAATCAAAATAAAAGCATATAAATTTCAATTGAAATAAAAATGTTTATGTTTATCTAAATAACTCTCACTTGTTTACGTCGTTCTCGGTTCATAGCCAGCGTTGTGTGCTCGCAGTAAAAGTCGGGCAACAACTGCTCGCTAGCTCCAGCTGGAGCTGAACGTACACCTCGAACCACTCTCATATCTACATTGGCGTTCGCGTTCTTTATCGGATTAACTAGAGCATTCGTGGCCTGGAAAGTGAAAACAGTAACTATGTTATATTTGGTTCATTGTTAAGCCCAACACTAATGTTTTAGTATTGAAATTATTAACCGTGAATAGGTACAGTAGAGTAGATTTTCCTTATATGAGTTTTCAACATTTGCGGGTAAAAAAATTGTGTTTGTGTTGTGTATTCACGGCCGAAATTTCATTATTCGCGGAAGCAAAATTAAATATGTGTATCTAATATTTTTTTATAATATGTATTAATTAAATATGGGTATAATATTTATGAGGAAGCAGAGGTTATTGTAATCCTTACGTTTTTTTGTTTGACAAAAGCCGCCGCTAAGGTGTCTGATAATAAACCGCGATGGTACGTGCGTGTGCATTTACAATCGACTCTATCACATATGAGTTTTATTGACAGATTCCGAAATGGTTTTATTTGTGAAGTTAAAACTTATTTAAAGAAAAATTAATAGAACTTTAAGGCTGTTCTAGTTTTGAACAATATGTTACGTCCGGTAAGTGTTGTGAGCTTGTAGCTACCTACGCATTGGAAATTAATTGATCCATTAAAAAAAGAAAGCAAATCGAATATCACAAAATTCTTTAAGCCTTCACATAATCTAAATTAAAAGAATAGCATTTTTCTCAATCAATTGCCTTTTTTTTACCCTTTTGTGTCCTATTTCCCTACATAAAATGCCATTCAGTATTCATAGTTGCCGTATCCGTGACATAATTATGGAGTCTTATTCCCTACGAATAAGAAGAGTCTACTGTGTATTTTGAACATTACCGTTATAACAAAATAACAATTAAATTATACCTATAAGCTGTTATACATATTTATTAGTGAATACTATACTCGCCTCAGCTAATTGAGAAGGTACAGCTGCTGTTAATCTTAGGTAACAATCGGCGGAACTCTTTAGCTGTGCAAGTCTCTCTTCCTCAAGAGACTCCAACATGCCCGCCCCTTTGACAACACTCGTTTCCCATTCCAACCTGGAACGTTAAAATATGACGTTGTATTAACCGTTAAATTGACTCACAGATAATATATTTATTAAAGAGTGAAGTTTGCAGCGATTTTTGAAGCGATTGAAGCTATGATGGATTATCTAGTAGCGTGTTCGGACACCGCGTCCATTGACGAGATTCGAATACACGCCAATGTGTTGGTGCTTTTTGCGAAGAAAACATCGTGTGAAATCATACCATGTTGTTGGTAGGAGGACTTCTCCCAAGTCGATCAAGTTAATAATCTGAATGTTGGTTCCTCTTAGACAACGTCAAAATTTGGCATGATTACCTATATAGTATAAAAAATATTGTATGTTATTTTTGAAACTAGTGATCGAAATTTAAGAATTATCTAATTCGTAGAAAGCTATATTGTTCCTGAATAACATACGCACTTAAGTTTTTATATTGTTATTGAGACGGACGAAGTCACCGACGGATGTTAGTATTTAATAAAAAGGTAAATTTTTCTTGTATGTGTTGTATCTGTGTCGCGCCGTAAACTGAAAAGTTTATTAAAGAAAGTAGTAGAATACATTAATGGGGCCGTTTTTTATTTTGATACTTTATCTGTTTGTCTGTTCTGGATCCATTATGTGAAAACATCTGTCTGGAGTTAACGCAAAGCTTAGCATCGAGTAACTCTCAGTTTTTTGTTATTTCATCGCATGTCACCAAAAGAAGTAATTAATTTACATGGCAAAATACACAAGATGTGATAAAACGGGTATTTCTACTATAGATTATCGTTGTACCTCGATCTTTCTGCATGCACGCAGACGCTATAATATTCAGCTTCCGTTTTTTTTACTGCATCTTCTGTTTTTCTCTTCTTTACTTGGAGTTTAGCGGCTTCTTTTTCACTAGTCGCGTTCGGTAACCTCTCTGCCCTCGCAGCAGTTAATATCGAATGAGCATGTGGTATGTGACCCACACTCGAACTTCTCGATATGCGACTGCAAATAATTATACAGGATTTTTATAGAAAAAACTTTTCCGACTATGAAACAATATTAAAGAATTTAATCATCATTCGCCTAGCTATTCGCGTTGCAGTGAAGAATCTTTCTTATCTATTGATCTGTAGAATTATACAAAATTGAAGTATTGGAATCAACCAAGTTTATCACGGAATCACACCTAATTTCCAAGGTTGCGTCTTGCAGTTTCTCATTTTCTCTCGCAGCTGCATGAGAGTGTCTCTTGGACTTTGCTTCAGCTGTTCTCCAATCGGTGAGGGTTCGCGTTGTTTTGTCTACGTTGCCTTCAATCTGTAACCATTAGTAATTGACTAACAAAGTGAATCGAAGACAAGTTGAGCCACATTATTTATTGCGTAAATCTTACCTTCTTCCTAAGTTTAGATTGGTTGTCAATTACGTGTTTCATCGGTTTCACCAATTCTTCTGATAGAGCACTTGAGTAATTTCTGAAATGTAACAATTTCAATTAAATTAAATTAAATGACACTAAATTCAATTTTATAACTATTAAAGATTCGAACATACCTGTGAATTTCTGATCGTTTTTCCATTTCTATCGCAACGTGTTTCCATGCCTCGGCGCATGATCCGACACTTTCTTTGCAAGCCTTGCTTAGCTTCGTCCCGAGTTTCGCTAAACATTTTGAATAATAATTTTCCGCCTCAACCCTGGAAGATAATAAGAGTGTTTAATTTCATAGTAGTAAATCGATTATACTTTTGTACTTATACTACGTTTTAATGTATACTAGCGCCTGTCCGCGATTTTATCAGCGAAGTAATAGTTACTTTGAGCGAACGCTAACACGCAGTAGAAGCTCTCAAAATGAAAAAATAAAAAGAATTTGAAACATTGGTGTTCCGTTCCTTTTGATCTTATCGTGATGATAATAGCCTTATAACCTTTCTCAGGGAGTTTTTGGCGGGATCTTAGTCTGTCATGTAGTGGATTTTATATTTTATTCATAATCTTGTGTTATAGGACTCAATATTTTGTAAATTTGGTGGAGTTTTACGTAATATTGTTAGTTTATTGTGCATAAGTGAAGTGAATGGAAAGTAATATCACGGAGCATGAAATTCTAAGATGCCACAAAAACTCCCAAGAAGGTTCTAACAAGGGATCCACCATCTTGTTAGAATATTGACTCACACGACGCTTAATATTGAAGTGATCGCACGACGCTTGTAATATTATTGATTACTCGACAATGGCAGTAATAATCTGAAAGATTGATTGCCAAAAATAAAGTGAAAAAAACCTTTCTCAGTAAATTAGCTATATACCACTGAAAGAATTTTTCAAATCGGATCAGTAGTTCCTGAGATTACCTTTTACAATGTCACAAACTCACTGACTCACAAACTTTATAACCTTTTTATAACATTTTGTTATTGTATATTAATGTTACAGAAGCAAAGAAATATTAAAAACAAATAATGTCACTTTTTCGTAATAATTTATATTGAAATCGCGCGAATGTTTCTGTGGTTATTTAAAAGTTATAATGCAGTTTCAGCCAATAGGAGAAGATCAATTTTTAGAGCGAGTTATTTTTGTATATGTCTGGCCTACTTTGCAGTACCTCGCGACGTCCTATATTTGATTTTGTGGTCATTGCCTTGTCCTTTCTTTTCATTGGTAATCTTAATTTTATATCTATCGGTGAAAGTCAAGCGTGTGAATAATATGCTTAATCAATTACAACGTCACGACGAGAACTTTCTTATTGTCCCTGCAGTAGTTTAAAATGTGGATGGAGCAGAATGAGGGACCGGACTATTTGATCGAAAACAATGAGGTATTGTTTTATTATGGAAAGTTAACGATACGGAGAAATGTCGATAAGATGGCTTATCTGTTATTTTCACGACTTGGTTTGAAACTGAATATCTGGAGCATAAAGTAAAAATCAGAACGATATGTAACGATTTTATATAGTTACATACTAAAGAACTTACAGAATTTAATATTTAATTTAATTTAATAATTTACAGAGTAAATATTGGATGGGAATATTATAGGGATGGTCGATAAATATTTTATACGAATTATCCTATATTGTACACAACATCTAGCATTTGTTTTTTTATTTTTATCAAACGACTAGGATATTTGTAAAATTAACATACGAAAGCTCATTAGTTAGTACTCGTATTATTTTTAAATGTACATAACCTACCTATTTAAATTTTATTTATATGAATTCATTAAAAATATGAAAAAATTACCTCTCCTGTAATATAGAAGCCAGCTCTTTACTAAAATCGCTCCCTTGCTTCACATATCGCCGGAGTTCATCAAAACCGTTTTGGGCCTGAAATCAAAACGAACAATTAAATCTATCTAATTTATTTATCTAACAACACCTTTAAACGAACAATTCTTGTATATTTTTATATTTGTATATATTCAGGATCTTAGAAACGACGTCAACGATTTCCGTGAAACTTAGTATGTAGGTGGTTTCGGGGACGATAAATCGATGTAGCTAGATTTTATTTATAGGAAACTTTTTTTAACTGAGATTTCAGGCAATGTAAAAATATAGCTAAGATATGAAGGCAAATTTCGCCGCCGCTGACATAACAAAAATAGTTCAGATGGACATTGGTTGCTTCGAAATCGAAATCCGTATAACCCCAGTTCGAATCCGAGTGAACATTTTTTTTTTTTGTATGGCAAACCTAACAATTTTTTTTAATTAAATAAATAATTTTACTATTATATTTGTAGAGAGATATCTTTTTTAATTTTTTTCATGTGAAAAAAATGCTAATTTTGTGAGGCAAACCTAAGAGTTTATTTTTAAGGGCCGAGCTAGGCGCGGTCACCCAGGTAGTATATTTATAAATGCAATATCAATGGCCCATTTATTAAATATAAATAGGTAAATCATACGAAAAAAAATCTGATGTATTTATAGTAGTATGTTAATGTTACTAAAATTCGCATCACAGTAGGCGAAGTTAGATCATCATTTGCCAAATAACTTAAAAGTCAGGGCTGTCATAAATCTGCCTATAATTTTTACAATATTCTTATAATTACAATTCTGAAATATTAGAAAGGAAACTGTTCACTTTTTAAATCAATTAATTGTTCTACCAAGAACAGTTAAAATAAAATACAACTATGTCTGTCTGTATGTGTATCCGTTAATTTTAGGTTAAAGCGTTTAAATGGATTCTAATGGCCTTTGACTTTCTATGTCGTATATTAATTAGTAAATTATATTATGGTCGGTTTCTTTAAAGTTCAAATGTATGCATGCAATTCGATGAAGTTACCTTAATACAGTTCTAATTACAATCTCTGAGAATAACATAGATAACAAGAAATCCGTATAGAAAGGTACAGAGGGATATTGTGTTGTCCTATTATGTTTTCACAACAGTATATATAATATATATATATATATATATATGTATATATACTTATATACCTATATATAACCTTTTTTTTAAACGGACTACAAACACGTTCTGCTCTTGATATCGCGGGCCGCAAGCTACAAATATCTAGGTATTAAATTACTAAACGTAATTTTACATTAACAACGTATTGATGATGTGAAAAATAGTTGTCCAATAAAACAAGCTTGGTATAACCCTAATATCATAAGAAACGCGGTCGGGTTATCTGGGACCTATTCGACGATTATACGACTTCTACTGACTTAGGCACACAAAATATATTTTATGCATAGTAGAAAGAACACAGCCCCACTCGTCCGTTACAAAAATACACATATTGCCGAATGCTTAGTGCTAATAAAAATTGTAGTTTCATAAGACTTTATATCAAAACAGTCTTTTATTTAGATAAATACCATATGTCTTAGAAGTTAAAAAATTACGGGTATATATTAAATATTAGCTGATACCCACGACTTCTACTGACTTATGCACACAAAATATATCTTATGCACAGTAGAAAGAACACAGCCCCACTTATCCGATACAAAAATACACATATTGCCGAATGCTTAGTGCTAATAAAAATTGTAGTTTTATAAAACTCTATATCAAAACAGTCCTTTATTAAGATAAATACCACGTGTCTTAGAAGTTAAAAAAAAATTGAATAGTATAGTTGTTTTTGACAAAATGGCAAGCTTCTTCATAAGGCAACTAGCCTCTAGAAGAGTTATTTTGGGCTAATGTTAACACAGTGGAAGCTCTCAAAAGGAAAAAACCATTTTGAAACATTCTTAATTGGTGCTCCGCTCCTTAACGTGATGATATATAACCTTTCTCGACAAATGAGCTCTATAACACTGTAAGAGTTTTTCAAATCGAATCAGTAGTTCCTGAGATTATCCGGCACAACGTCACGAACCGAGTAGTTTAGTTCGTTTCATTCCGATTTACATGTTGTGTCTTTGAATCATGCAAGTTTTAATTGCATAATTCAAAAATGAATACATGTACAATTAGCTTAAAATAGTTTAGCTAGGTCAGATCGTGGTTTTCTTCGGTAACAGCCCAAGCCGAGGTGTGCCGTGCACCCTTGAGCATGTTACCTGAATAAAATCGGCTGAGTGTCTTAAGCGCTCGCCTTAGTAGTCCGGTAAAGCTGTAAAGGCCTAGTAAGGCCAATAGCGTAGTTAGTTCGAACGTCACGAACTAACAAACTTTACCTCTTTATAATATTAGTATAAATAATAGAATATATCTTTTTTACTATATTTATGTCCCTCAATCAGATTTTCAATAGGGTATAGCCATTGTCATATTAACATTAAACCCGTTTCATATTCTCTTTTAATTCTGTTAATAATTCACTTCGTTATTAATTAATCTACACTGGATTTATGAGACAGGAGAATTACAAAACTATTTGATTCAAGATAATGACTGAAAGTAGAATTTTAGACATACTTGCAAATTCTTACAACCAGGAACCGATTTGTGCTTAGAGTATGAGAAACGTACAGCAATTTAATTAGACATAGTGAACCGGGATGTTTCGACTACAATTAAGATGAATGAATTAATGCTAATTGCATCGGACTAATGTATTCAATGTCTCGGCCAAGGATATTTCGCAGTATCAAGTTCGTTAAATAAAGTGATTTGCTGTTTTCAAACGCAACTGCTGAATTAGAATCAAATAACTGTCATAATATAGTAAAATATTATAACTAAATATTATAATACATATTAGACCGATAATTAATTCTTAACTGCTAATAGGAATTGAGAAAATAATAGGATTTTATTACTGAACCAGCTGATACTCGCGATTTCATCTACATTGTTGACTTATATCTTAACAATATATATTGTATACAAAGGAAATTCATAAAAAATATGAAAGCAAAAATATACTTTTATATATACTTTGCTTACAGACTTTCTTTGTACACAATATTATCTATTTTTTTCATCGCCCCTGCGCATGCGCACTACATCGCTTACCCCATTTCATACTTTGCTAGACGCGTAATTCTTATAGATATCGTTGTATATAGAAGGCATAAAATATTTTACAAAATACGCAGGTTTAATTATAGAGACAAAAATACATACGCACCTATTCTTCTGTCGTACTTAATTCGCGGCGTCATTCGTATTACACAATAACTTCTAATAGAGTGAACCGATGTTAATTAAACAAAGATCGATTATTACTCGAGGGTATGCTTTATGATTTTCTTGCTTTATCGTAAGTGTTATAATTTGGTAAAGATGCGTTATTAGTCTGTACAAACAGACAGACAAACGTTTCTAAAATTAATTGAGATGCATTTAATCAGTGGCGGATTTGCAGTCTTGGCCGCCTCAGACCATGTAGTAAGTAAGAGCCACCACTTTCTCAGCATCCATCATATTGAGTACATAATGAATTTACTTTTTTGCCAACTTTTTTAAAGGATTTTTGTTATACAGTGCAGTGCGGCCCACCATTATGTGTGCGAGCCTTTAGAATATTTACGCACATTGAGTTATTTCTCGTTATCTCCTAGAATCTGGCCGCCCTAGGACCGGGCCTCCTGGTCCTTAGGGCAAATCCGCCACTGCATTTAATCATCTATACATAGACACTTGCAATATTTTAGTACTCAAAAATTTAAAAAGTACAGAGATATATGTACAGTCTTATTATATGCATAGATTGGCCTAATTTATTCACTGTACAATATAACCACGTTCGAAGCAGAAGCATCGTCGTGTAAATAAACAACTTTATAAATTTTCAAATACAAAATCATGGCGAGGTGAAAAACTCGAAAAATTAGGTCAGTCGAGTTTAAAAGTCTTCGACCTCGTAACTATACAATAAATAAGCATTATTTCAACATTATTTTCCTTATACAATTTGTTTCAGATTTATTATAGTTTCATCGAAATCGAATAGACAAAATAATATAGAAAAAAACATCTACACACCTTTCATCTGAATTTTTCCTCTCTTACTCACTTGCAATTATTCATACCTATATCAATAGTCTGAGGTTTTAACCTAAGTAGCAATAGTTTATACTCACTACCTCAAACACAAATAAAATCGAAATCAAAATCGGAAAACAACCCAGCCATCGAGAAGAACCGGCAAAAAACTCGATTGGGTACATTTTTTTACATACATTTCCAATACATCATACAGCTTATAGTGGATGCACAGAGAGGAGTCAATTCCAGACATCACTATCGTTCACATACTGATCCACTCTATAATATCCTTTTGACACTAACACCCGCTTGACGTGGCGCTTAAATTTGGAGTCCGGCAAATCGGTAACATGTTTTGGGACTCTATTGTAAAGCCGAACACTATTACCTAAGAAACTATTACTGGTTTTAGTAAGTCTGAAACATGGGTCGACCAGTTTATTACAGTTTCTAGTATTTACATTATGCCGGTCTTTTACTGAATTCAGTTTTTCAAAGTTTTTACGGACATACATTAAATTATCAAGAGT
This sequence comes from Antheraea mylitta, assembly GCA_014332785.1. Taxonomy (NCBI): domain Eukaryota; kingdom Metazoa; phylum Arthropoda; class Insecta; order Lepidoptera; family Saturniidae; genus Antheraea; species Antheraea mylitta. The sequence goes on along the minus strand of JACEII010000031.1, from coordinate 7,333,047 downwards.
GTATTGGGAGGGTAGAGTTAAGATACCGAATTCCTGGAATTAAGTTTTTAATGATTCGCGAGGTCCCATATTATATATTGCTCGAACTGCCCGTTTTTGTGATAGAAATATGGTGTCTACCTCAGCAGCCGTACCCCACAGCAGAATACCGTAAAGAAAAGCAATAAGATGATCACAGTGATATTAGTGGTTTCAACCAAGGCTTCTCTAGGAAATTGAATCATCATTATGAGCGCATAGACATAACATTATCTTTAACATTATTGTATTATAGGCACGTTTAGTTTTCACTCAGTAACGTGGCTCTATAAAATGTACATTATACACTATTAACCTCTTCATACAGATTCGTACTTAGTATTCATATAAATAATACATTATATTTATCATTAGTTTCATGCTTGTTTAAATAATACAATATACTGAGAGTCATTTCGAATAATTTTGAGAGAAATTCAGTTATTTTGTTTTAAACAGAATATTAATAATTATCTTTATTGCAGCACAACAAAGAGATTGCAGTGTACCTGATGGTAAGCACAATTATTTTTAAAAATAACACAACTCATCCAGAAATTAACCATCTTATACCATTTCTATCATATCGGCCTGCGAACATCTCGACTGTTGGATATGCACTAGCTAATCCCAAAGTGGAGCAGAAAACCGTGAAGTGTCGTCATTTTTATAACAAAGTAAATTATGGTCGTAACTCTGTTGGGGAGTAGACCCTTACCACTCCGCATAATTACTAAATCACTGTGGTCGCTATACCGGGTGTTAAATCTGGTATATTGAGGGTTGCGACTCAGTCAGATACTTAGGTACGATTACATCATGCATCATATGTACTCACAGCATTGTTATAAACAGCTACGTGTTCTGTCGTATTAAATGCACCCCGCTCGCCGAACGTACGACATCTTGCTCTTTTATCTCTGTTTGGTTAGGTTAGGTTAGACTTGCGAAAAAGGATAACGTGAGCTTGCCACGGCAGCGGTCGGTGCATATAATACGAAAACACCCAAACTTTTTTAATGCAAGTATTTAATACGTATTTAACTATTTTGCAATAACACGGCTAGTGTTACAAATATTCATACGGACGTAGGCCCCCGTGGCCCCGTGCGTTCTAATTGCCTGACGCCACCTCTGTTATACGTTCATGTTTGTCATTTATTACCTACCTACCGTGAGTACATGTTTACATTTCTATTTATTGTATTCACATCACTACGACAAACGTTTTTATCTGCTGGTCACGTGTCCAACGGTATACGTCAATGGATTAATATTATACCACCTTTGGATACGTTGTCAGCGGCGACTAAATACAATAACTTTCTTCGAATTGCTTTCACTGCATCCGATTTAACGTTCAAGTTTAGCGTGGTATGGACTAGAATTGTTCGCGAGGGATCCGCGGTTGAGTCGGTTCGAAAATAGTAATGAATGCATGATTAGAATAATGATAGCCGGATTTTCCATACGTGCCGGGAAGCACACCTATTATGAAATCGCACAGCCCGAAATAAACAAACCGTTGACAATAATTAAAACGTTTAAATAGAAGTGTATTTGTAAATTCGCTGTACTTTTTAATTCACCGCATATTTATTGAACACATGAATGCCTCCAAAGGTATTATAAATTAATAAATACGAATGGGTATATTTGTCCACTTCAAAAACATAAGTGGCATCCGAAGTTAAAAAATTATCTCGATTTTATGTGCATAATGAATCATAATTACATCAATTATTCATATTCTGTGTTAAATTTGAATGGATTGTATGAAATTAATATTGATTATTAAAATTCAGTCATGCATTGGTTATAAAAATAACAATATTAAACGACAGTGACTCTGCTAAAGTGAGTTTGTTCTCAATACATAAGCATCCGTAATTTCTTATGTATCTAAGTTAATAAGTTTGCCTACATCGTTAACCATATGATAAATAAATAAAAGTAGTTTCTAATTTGTTAGTGTAATGTTAGAAAAGTTTGTCAAGTTTCTTTCTTTAGTTAAATTGTCGTTCATTTGCATGCTCATGGAGCATATTAAATAATTCCTTTTTTTTATTTATTTACAAAATATAGTAAAATAAAGCAACTACTTTGTTCGTTTCTATTCCCTTATCTTTATTAATACTAATCTTACAAAGCGATAGTTAGTTTGTTTGTTATCCTTTCACGTCTGAAGTATTCAAGTGATCATAATGATATTTTGCAAATGCTTTGTCGGGAGTCATCGATATATAAAAAAAACGGGAGTACAGAATAGGACACGGGGTTCCACTTATTACGAAAAAATGTACTATTCCCAAAAGTTACATTTAATTCACATTTTGCGCGAGCGAAGCCGCGAGCACAAACTAGTATAGGAGAGACGAAGTTCTTAGCATTCCATGGATTCGCCGTGCGGGTGCCGGTTTCATTGTGTTGCAGAGCGATATTCTTGCGACCCAAATGGCTAAAAATACACAAAGAAGTGAAATTTAAATTTAAAAAAATATGTTGATGAATATTTCCAGAGATTTCTGATAGTTATAACTGATAAATGGATGTGTTACTTATTGATAACCAAAATACAGTACAGTAAGCGTAGTCTTAACTGCTAATAGATAAGAATCTTTTCAAGGTCACCGCTTTTACATCGGCCTACAGATAGTGAGGCGGAAACACCTAAGTAATTGTTTATATACTGGCTGATGTTAAAACGAGGAGCACCGAGACGAATAAATAAAAAAAGTTCGGAGAACTAACAAGTGTTTGACTTAACAATATCGCTATCGACTTTTCCCGGTCATTCTTCAGCAGAACATACTGAATATTGGCGAGGTAGGTTTTTGGTACCTGTATCTTCAATTTCTATACCTAACCTAGAAACAAGTTTTACAAATTATAAACTTACAAGCAACACAAAATTTGAACAAGTAATACATACGTCCAAGAATCATGTTTAAAATCTATATGTTGTTACCAGTAAGGTTTTCATTAGTTAATTTATTTTTTCTCGCACTGACTACGCTATTGACCTAGCAAGCAGCTTCACCGGAATACTAAGGTGAGCGCTTAAGGCACTCAGTCGATTTTATTTCACAACCAGCTCAAGGGTGCATGGCACACTTCGGCTTGGGCTGCTGCCTGATACATGCAATTCGCGAACTATCTGAGCTAACTTAAGCTAAGCTAAGCTAAGAATACGTATATGAGTTGTTGAAACATATATGTGTACCAAGCATACGTAACTCAACAACTCTTATATAAATATCGTAACGGATAGTATTCTAAACTGTTTCAGTCTGATCAGGGAAAAATAAAACCCTTCCACTTTCATGTGTAACTTGTATGCGTGAACGTGTGAGGAGGTGATATGTGTAATGTTATCGCAGTGATGTAAGATTTTGTGTGAGTGTATCGCTTTTCTTTTTTTATTTTCGATATGACTACGCTATTGACCTAGCAAGGTCTTAACAGCTTCACCGGACTACTAAGGCGAGCGCTTAAGGCACTAAGCCGATTTTATTTTGGCAACCAGCTCAAGGGTGCACGGCACACCTCGGCTTGGCTGTTGCCTGTTGCATGCAAAATCGCGACCTACCTTAGCTAACCTAGCTAACTATTCATATATGTATGAGTCGTTGAAACGTATATGTGTACCAAGCATACACGCCTCAACAACTCCTCCATATATTTATTATCCAAAAATTGAGAGTTTTTCAGTTCGATAAAGGAAAAAAAGTAAACCCACTTTCATGTGTAAGCGTGTAGGCGTGCACGTGTGTGGGGGTGATCGTGTAGTGTTGTAGCGGTGATGTATATTTGTGTGTCACCGTATCGCGCAAACAACGCACTCAAGGGCTCCCTACCGAGGGATCGAACCTAGGCTTGAGCCGCTGCCGTGGGAGGCCTAATCGGGTATGTGAGTGTATCGCGCGAGCAGCGCACTCAAGGGCTCCACGCCGAGGGAATGGACTTAGGCTTGAACCGCTGCCGAGGGGGGCATAATCAGGTTCGATTAATTGAGTATTATCTACATGTATGAGTAAGTACATATAACAAATATTCTGTAACCCTTAATCCCTGGATGATCCAAAACCATAATGGTGTTATTACAAATAAGTTAAACACGTGTTGAACGCTTGCATTAAAAAGGTTACGTTTTAGACGTATCGCGCTCGCGGTATCTTTCGCCATCTCGCTTATCTGCTGTCTCGTTTTGGTTACATTAGGTTACACTTGCCAAAAAAGGATAACGCAAACTTACCTCGGGCGAGCGCGGTGCATTTCGTACGAAACCTTTTTTAAAACCAAGTATTTAACGTTTTTGTAATAACACCGTAAGGGTTTAAACTCTATATAAACGAATTACCTAATAATGTACTGGTCAATAGACTCTTGGGATGCTAAGAATAAAAAAATACCGTATCTATTACAAAATTTGAAAAACTTAAACAGTAACAAATTTATTAATGTACAATTATAATTTTAAAAAGATGACTAGAGATTTTTTAGAACCTCTTCTTTAGAACAGTGATTTAGTGATCTCAGTCTAAAATCAGCCGAAATGTTAATAATATTTATAATTAATAAAAATGAATCTAAGTAATTATACGTTCTTATGTTAGTGCTCTGTTAGTTATCTTGTACTAGTACTAGTAACCACCTGCGATTTAAGATACCAATTTTAATAAAAATAAAATATAGCTTAATCAAAAGCTATCCAACGTTATAAAATGGTCAGTTATCCAACGTAACAATTATATTTTGATGATGATACAACAAGCATTTCGCTTTTTATCCGTTACTCCGATTACGTAGCCATTTCACTTTCTCTAAATTTGCTTAAACGTGTATTGCCTGTAAACCTCGAGATTATAAGTTAAAATAACTTAGAAACCAACGAGCCGGTCTACGATATCCAATAGAAATAATTCAAATACTGAATACAATGTACAGAAAACTGTTGTTATTTTTTTATAAATCAATTGACACCATTTTATTGCGTAAGAAATAATTACTTTAATTATTAAAAGAAAGGTATAATAATCTGTACGTATTAGCACCAATAAAACTCTAAATATACTAAGACTTGCTAGTACTTTCAACAATCTACCTATCAGTCGTTTGACTTGAAAGTGTTTTCATTTATTTTACAGTAACTATTAGTAGCTATAAGCAGATTGTTATTTATCATTTATTACTATTGGTATTTAATCTTTACAGTGACACTGAAGAATAGTTTACTGGAGCTACGAGAGTAAGTTGATTTGTACCTAATATCGTTCTTTAAATAGAATAAAAGAAAGTCCCCTATCGCATCTGTCTGTCCGTCTGTTCGCTATAAACTCGAAAACTACTGAACGAATTTTCATGCATAAAGAGATTAATGACGAACGTTTTGGTATATAATTTGTCAAAGATTTTCTTTTTAATCAGGGCGGGACAACGTCTGCAGGTAGGTCCCACTATAAACGTATATATATATATATATATATATATATATATATATATATATAATATATATTAAAAGGACTCGGTGTAAAAAAGTGAGTCATAAAAGGCAATAGGGAGATCTTCAAACATGTTAAAAGATTTTCGTTCAGTTGTTAAGTTGTACTTTTATTTTATTACACGCTCGTCTTCTAAAGGGAAGATTTGGCCTTCTCTTATTTATAGAATAATTTGGTTGTATAAAAAACATTATGGAAATAATTCACTCACCCAATAATTATCTTTGAAGACCTGATTATTTGAGGAGCGAAGATTGATCATTTCTTCTAAAGTGTTTTGCCACCGGTCCATACCGGCAGCTATCTTGTTGGATACGTTTTCCCTATTCATGGTGACGTCATCGTCGCCCTCCTGTCGAACAGAGTCTGCATCACTGACGCTGCTCGTCTCTTTTACGGAATTTTTGTGCGAGCTTGTTGAACTGTTAATTGCACTGAACGTCCTGGGAAAAAAGTTTCGCATTGTAAATAAATTATTTTTATTCCTTTCATACTGTGTAATGACTATTTTGTTATATATATTTCTATACTAATTATAAGGAGGTAAAGTTTGTGACCTTATAGGGGGTAATCTCAGTAACTACTGGTCCGATTTAAAAAAATCTTTCAGTGTTATATAGCTCATTTATCAAGGATGGTTATATAATATCATCAGGCTAAGGCGCCAATAGGAGTGGAGCATCAATGAAGAATGTTTCAAAATCGGCCTTTTTTTCTCTTGGGAGCTTTCGCTGCGTGTTAGCATTAGCCCAAAGTAACTATTCCCCGCGAACGAAGTCGCGGGCAGAGGCTAGTTACACATATATTGTTAAGAATTATATCGTATGTAAGGTTACGACCAAAGTTACTCAATTGTGGTCACTGCCTCGGGGTACATAATTTCAGTAATCTATCTCAATAATATATTGTCAGCAGTATATTGGTTTTATTTTGCGATTTTTCTTCACTGGAATCCCGATCATTTCATAAAATTTGAAGCCACGTTCTTTGACATGGAGTCCGACGCATTGTTACCATTGTGTCGGTTGATTAATTTTTACAACTTTTTATGATTTCTCCCAAAGAATTGATTAATTATTTATGAGATTAATAATTAAATACTTATAATATATTTACATTTGTTAGCACTCTTTTCGATTTTCATATTTTTATTATTATACGGTATTTATACCATTCTAGTGTAGTGAAACAGCCATAACTATAGAAATCTAGAAAACAGCAAATCTCGCATGTTATCAATTTATTTACAGAGCAATGATTTTTTTTCGAATTGACTGCGTTATTGACCTCGCAAGGTCTTTACAGCTTCACCGGACTACTATAAAGCATTGATACTAAATTGGTAGATTATTTATTTATTTTTAATTTTGTTATAATTACATAGATCTATCGATTATGTGATAGACAGAATATTAATAGAAATACTGTTATATATTTTCAATTTCCGAGATAAAAGTTGAATAACACGGATAATGAAAATAAAAATGGTTGATGAATAATAAATAATATTACAACACTATGATGGACTTAGTTCTGTAGACATTTTTAAATGATTCAAACTTCCGATTAAGCTGAGTAATACGTTTCTTACTCATCGGTTTCTATAACCACGAGAATTTATCTGCGAAACGTTATTTACGATTTCTACTTAAAAATTACATTTATAATTAAAAAGCGAGATTAATTTATTTTACAAATATTTTTTTTTATATCATAGGAGGCAAACGAACAGGTGGGCCACCTGATTTTAAGTGATCACCACAGTCCATAGACACTTGAAAAACCAGGGGAGTCGCAGGTGCTTTGCCAGCCTGTGTTGGAGGAAGGTAGGAGTGGGGAAAAGGAAGGCAAAAGGAGAGGAAAAGGTGAGGAGAGAAGATATGGTTCTGGCACTTTCTATATTGGCTTAATATAAATTAATTATGTATTTGTTTGTTAGTCAATTGTTTATAAAACCGTAGCAGTGTAACTTTACGTACTGATCTTTCTTTATTGATATTGTGACACAGACTGGTAATGTTTTATACAATATGTTTAAAAGAACACAAAATGCCTATTAAACTTTAACTACGATCATGTGTTTAAAAGTTGCATATGCAGCACATTAGATCACACGATTCATCATTATTTAAGATGTGCCAACAAGACATTAGCAACTTTGGCAAATGAGAAGTCGAACGTCTGCGAACAGGTTCACCGTCAGAGATGTGGCAGGAAATTTCAATGTGGGTCGAAGCCCCCATTTTCGAATTTCTATCATAAATATATAAACATATATTTATTTTCATAAATACTGAAAGAATAATACATACTATTTGGATAATACATATAATGTGTTTCATTTAAAAGGACTTTTTTTTCGCTTACACCCTGATATATCGTTCTAGATACCAAAAAAAAAATCCCCTCAAAACTTGAACCTTTCATTTTAAACCCAGCTTCTTTTTTTATTTAAAATTTTTTCCCACTTTTTAGTTATTTATTTTTATAAATTGACGAATTTTAGTCATCATAACAACAAGCACAGTTATTTATAATACATTTATCACTCTTCAATAAAGATCCTATGATAATTTTACTCTAACTTGACTTGCGTTAATTGTCATTAAAGTATTTTTTTTTTCACCTTTTCCCATGTTTTTGAATATATTCAAAGAATAACTCATTTTACCAAAAAGTGCAAAAAGCAATGGTAATTTTCAAATTATCTATAGGAATAGTTTAATCAAAATAATTTGAAGAAATGAAGAAATTTTCAAATTATAAAATATCAATATTCAAATCAAATAGAATATTTTGGATGATCTTTTTTACGGCATCTAGAATGATATTTCAGGGTATCGACCGGTTAAAAAAATGTGATTTTAATGAAACAGCTTAATATACATACATGTATAAATTAGCGGGTCCGGCGAATATTATCCATCTCGTTTTGATAATAAAAAAAATCTTGATAAAATATACACCTAAACCTTCCTACTTTAAAAGAATCACTTTATCTACTGGTGAAAACTGCATGTAAATCCGTTCAGTAGTTACTGAGTTTATCGCGAACAGACAGACAGACGTGGCAGAGACGTATGATACATGCACTCGAAAATTAATTTAAATAATTTACGCTGTTGACGGTGCTTACGTATCTACTGGTGAAGCAAGTATTCATTTTGTAATCTTTCACATTTTTACCGACCCTCCTAATTCAATCACGTCAGCGAACGATCAGTACCAGCCCGTCCCTCGAAACAGAGCGTGTTCACGCCCACGCCCGCGTAACCACAGATCACACCGCCGTGGTCTGGGTGTTAATTTCGCTCCCACACACCCGATTAGGCCTCCCACGGCAACGGCTCAAGCCTAGGTTCGATCCCTCGGTAGGGAGCCCTTGAGTGCGTTGCTTGCGCGATATGGTGACACACAAATATATATCACTGCTACAACACTACACGATCACCCACGTGCACGCCTACACGCTACACATTTTGGTGGAAGGGTTTAATTTTTTCCCTTATCGAACTGAAAAACTCTCAATTTTCCAATAATAAATATATGGAAGAGTTGTTGAGGCGTGTATGCTTGGTACACATATACGTTTCAACAACTCATACATATATGAATAGTTAGCTAGGTTAGCTAAGATAGGTCGCGATTTTGCATGCAACAGGCAACAGCCAAGCCGAGGTGTGCCGTGCACCCATGAGATGGTTGCCAAAATAAAATCGGCTGAGTGCCTTAAGCGCTCGCCTTAGTAGTCCGGTGAAGCTGTTAAGACCTTGCTGGGTCAATAGCGTAGTCATTTCCAAAAAAAAGAAGAAGTTGTAATCTTATACGTTTTTTTAAATATATAGTTAACCGTAATACATCATATCACATAATATTAAAAACACAATAAATCATTATACCCATGTCATGGAATCGTTAATATTTCATAACCAGAAGATTCACGACGGACTGGTTTGTCATTTTGAATTAATAAGTGAATGTGAGTAATTTATTATACAATCAAAATAAAAATAACATACATAAATATTCGCTGGACAACGTAAAGTGTTATTGCCGATTAAAATATATTCTTATATAAGACAATGATAATATAAAAAAGTTGTAGATAAGTGTAATGACTATTTTGTCAAAAAAAAAACCATGATATCTATCTATCTAATACCTTTAAACGAGCCATTCTTGTATATTTTTATATTTGTCTATATTCAGGATCTCGGAAACGGCGTCATCTATTTCTGGGAAATTTAGTATGTAGGTAGTTTCGGGGACAATAAATTGATTTAGCTAGATTTTATTCATAGAAAACTTTTTTTAACTGAGTTTTCAGACAATGAAAAAATATAGCTAGAACATAAAGGTCAGTTTCGCTGTTGCCGTGAAAATAAAAACAGTTCAGATGGAAATCGGTTGCTTCGAAAATCTGTGTAACCCCAGTTCGAATCCGAGTGACAGTAGAAGAGATATATTTTTTTATTTTTCGCAAAAAAATGTTAATTTTATAAGGAAAACCTAACAGTTTATTTTAATTTAACAGTGTTTTAAAGAACCGAGCTAGGCTCGGTCGCCCAGGTACTTTTATTAAAAGCCACAATTTTAAACATAGATTCGTGCCTGGTGATATTTTGCAATAACCTAAACCAACGTACACGATCTCATAATGATAAATAGATCCTCACAGATCAGATCGTCAGATTAAAACTTTAACTTCTTGGACGCGCTCTATCATTTAACCGAAGGCTGTTGCTTTTATCAATACGATTAGTTGAGCATTCACTTATTTTAATAGCTGCCTTTAAAACTGTAAGTACGCTCTGATACACAGTTCAGTTAAAACATCCCATACATTCTGTTAACAGATGTAGTTGTGTCACGTACTGCAGCAAAATCAAAATAGTATTTGATATTTAGAAATCTCTAAGCATATAGAATGCAATAAACAAAAATAACGATAATAATTGAATGGGGTAAAAGAATGGATACACGATAATTTATAATATTCGTATATTTATTTGATCTATCCTTGTGTATGTGAGTGAACTCCTCCTAAACCGCTGGACAGATTTCGATAAAATTTTTGTGTGTTCAGGTGGATTCAAAAATGGCTTAGATTTACAATTTGAGCCTGCTGGGGTTGACCTTTAGATAATTTTATATAATCAGGGTCAATAAATACAACGTCCACCGGGCCTGCTAGTTATTTATATAGAAAAAAAACAATCACTATATCTTCAATAAATAATTGAGGATGTGCATCACTTGATGAGGAGTGTGCTAAGAACAGCATCAAAAGAGAGTCGCTGAGGAGTAGTATTAAAAGTAGTTGTCAGAATATTGGTATTTGTCACAGCATCTTAGCTGAACCTTGTTGGGTGAAGCAAAGAAGCTGTATGACATGGTAATAATACTTCATCAGCGACTATCATGATGGAGCAAGAAATATTGGGGAGCCCCTTTGGCAGATATATTCGGTGATATAAAAGCCTAAAAAAAAAATTAAAGAGTTTTCAATATAAAGTTTTAAGAAACTATGTTTTTTATAATTACTACCCATTCAACGATGTGTTTTCTTGCCGTGGAGTAGTGGGGTAAAGGGAGTATGTTGTATGTGTACGCATGAGCAAGAGATGGGAAGCAAATAAATAAGATTGTTTACACAGACATTTTGTGTATTTTTGCTTTAATCCTTTTATCTCTGTACATCCTTACTTACAAACTAATATTTTAAATGCAAATCTGAATCTGTTTGTTTATTACGTTTTCACACTTTAATTTCTTAACTTATCAACATACAATTTTGCATGTATGTTGTTACATATACAGAAAAAAACAAGAGTACTTCATCCAGAAAAAAGGTACTTCTCCCGATGGATATATTACATTTAAGGGAGCCAAGCCGCGAGCAAAAGCTAGTAAAATATAATTTCAAGATAATTAACAGCGCAAATGAAATCGTGGGTAGCAGCTAGTATGATTCTATGCTATATATTATTGTTATAAGTGTTATATTATGTTTACCACGAATAAGCTTACGAGCGGGTGTTGGTATGTCTTTTATGAAGAATATAAAATAGTTTCTGGGACCACTGGAATAAATACATTATTATTTATATCAACGGATACACGATAATTATTTTCAGTTACAAATGAAGCTATAAAGTAATTCAGTAATGTAATTAAAATATTGTTAAAGCATTGTATCATTTCGAGGAGAATATCTTATAAAGCAGTTTTGAAGAACTAATATGATCATATCTGCCAAGCAAACAATTCGTGGTCACAGTATAAATATGAGAGACAGTACGGAAACTACCTACAAACGCTCGAAAACTACACACTCGCACAAACATGCGCATCGACGAGGTTTTAAAAGGTATTTATTCTATGGACAGCACCGCGAAAACCGCGTAGGGGTCTCGTAGATGCGCATATTTGTGTGAGTGTGCTGGTACGAGCATTTATAAGTAGATTCCGTACTGTCTCTTATATGTATACTGTGACGTGGTTGTTGCTTGTCTCGGTTGCAATCCGCCGTAGTCGCAACCCGTTTCGGTCGGTTGGTTGTTACGTAAGATAAATGATTCGCGCGACCGTTAGTAATAGTAAATCTCTAACACCATGACGTGCCGTTATCATAATATTCATATTATTCACATAGATAACCCCTAAATCTTTTTGTATATCTTTCGGTACTTAAAAATCGCCACTTGGGTCGCCTTCAAGGTATATATACTGATACAACACACATACATACTTAATCTAATGATGCATTCGAACTGTTAACGGTCTTGATATTTTTAATTTATAATTTATAGATCAATATTGCAGTTAGTATGCTTCTTAGAATTAGTAGACTAGTAACCAAATATGGAGAATATAAAAGTAATAAGAATAGTAAAAAAAAAACGAATGTATTTTATATATCATCATCATCTTACCCTTATTCGACTTGAGTGGGGTCGGCACAACATGTCTTCCTATGTCAGATGTCATTTACACCTTTTACACACATATCATTCTTCATACAACTCATACTTAGCTTTTCCCGCACTCCTATACTCCTACATCGGTTAACCTTTATACTTAAAACTTTTTTAGTTACATGACCAATAATCCATATGAAATATTCTTTCCGAATGTTAATAAGCTCCAATGTAAATATATACAAATAATATCAGTCGTTAGTTTGGATTTATGATTAATAAATGAATAATACGTGTTATTTATGAATAGCATAAGAAACTCGGCTGTTTTTATTATAAGGTTCTACGTATAAATTGCGTAATTTAATGCGAGGTGGAGAAACATTTATTAAATTAGTAAATCTCTGTCATAGAAATAAATGTCTACAAGATATAATTCCCAGGCAATAACCATTATTATCATTGGTCGAATAAGGGTTTTATGAGTCATAAACGTATATCAATTTTAATTATTTATATATATTTTCACTCTCTATTGCGACTCATAAGACATTTACGTATGATCTATCCACTAAGAAACAGATCCCAGTACAAAACTCTGGGAGAAATAATTCACTGAAAAATAAATTAAATGAAATAGTTTTCGAGCCGCGCCACCTGTTCCGGTGTCGAAAGGTGTAAGAAAGTTCTATAATCGTATATCGCTGTCGGATTTGAGTTATCGAGATCCATCAGATATGCAAATTATCACCTATCGCTTGTCTTGAGATAAATTACAAGATTTTTATCAAAGCGCGTATCGAACTGTATAGTTACATCACCTCGTGCTATTGCTTATATGTGTAGTGTTTAATTAAGATTATATGACATGTTCAGACAATAATAATAAAAGTAATATAGATATAAAAACTGCAAATGGTCAACCTTTTTTTTAATTTCATTGAAGTCGTTTCAATGCAAAATGTTTTTGATTTATCTGACTTAAATATGACAGTACCAGAGATACACGTAAAATAGTTGAAATTTTTGTTAAAAAAATGTAGATGAAATTGTGACATTGATTAGACCAATAACAAGTTTTAAAATAATAATTTTAGATTTTATAACAAAGCACCAAAGTACATTGCCAATTTAAGAGATATTAAGTACAAGAATCATGTCAAGAGGGTTTTAATGTCTAAGATTATTACGCTATTAATTATTGGTTTCCAAACCGATGGCAGTTTTGACGTTCATGGGTGCCTTCTCAGGGTTTACCTTTTATAAAGTAAATATTTCTAATTAAGGAGCATGTATAAATACTTCGGGACTATGCGTTTCTCTTGTATTTTAAAAATCTTAAAATTAAAACTCACACTGAGTATACCGAACTTGTTATCTCTATTGTAAAAAACATTAGTGTTATCAGAAATGCACCATGTTTCACGTTAACTTAACCGTAATCTATAGAATATTATAAATGTTGTGTTTGTGATTTTTTTCGAACTGATTACGCTATTGACCTAGCAAGGTCTTAACAGCTTCATCGGGCTACATGAGTTTGTGACGTTGTAGGGGTAATCTCAGGAACTACTGGTCCGATGAAGGCAAAAATTTAAGTGTTATATAACTCATTTATCGAGGAAGGTTATAGGCTATATATCATCACGCTAAGACTAATAGGAGCGGTGCACCAATGAAAAATGTTTCAAAATCGTTTTCTTTCCTCTTGAGAGCTTTCGCTGCTTGTTAGCGTTAGCCCTAAGTAATTACAATGCAGACGACGTCGCTGGCAGGGACTAGTGTGTTATACACTCATAAAGTTCAGTGTAAGAATTCACAGTCTGAAGTCCACACTTAATGTTATGAAATAACCCTATCTAATTGTTAAATTTTAATGATTAAAGCCTCAGAACCCATCGTTATGAAATTTGATATACATAGATTTAGAGACACGCTAACACAGCTATTAACAATAATATACATAAATCGAAAGTATTAAAAGAGCATTAGTTATTTTCGTAAGCATAGTTTAAATATATTTGACATCTCATATAGGATAAGTTGGTTTTACTATTCTACGATATCTGGTTTTGTATATAAGTAATAAACGAACAAGCAGTAAGCGATTTATAATTGTAATAGCCATTTAATAAGAATAATTAATGGCTTTATTAAATCAACCGATTGTAGAAGCGAAAAGTTCATTTTTAAGCATTACTAGTTTTTAAAATGATTTGATACAAAATGACAATGATAAATTCAGTATCAAATTAAAAAATCTTTATTAACATACCATATTGTAATGTTATCGTACTAAATATTTATATTAAATATTGAGATAAATGAGCGTACTAAAACGTTAGCACTAGTCTAAATGAATTGGCTTATAAATTGTCTACTGACTTCTACCATCGTATGTTAATTCAACTCACGCTTTGATAACTATTCAAAACATGAGTTGGATTCTGAGACGCCTTAATATTACTAGTCGTTCACTCAGTATTAATATTCATTGGGCGTTTATTTAATCACTTTTCAAATATCAAACTGATTTTCTAGAATTAGCATTTATTAACTTTTCAGATAGTTTTTACTCTTTACTCAACATCAGTAATCGCTTTCATTAATTTGTCACTAAAGTTTCGTAACATAATTAATCAATTTCATCCAATTATCGTATTATCTATACCTTTGTTATACCTTTAAACGAGCAATTCTTGTATATCTATACTATCTATACTAATATATAAAGCTGAAGAGTTTGTTTGTTTGTTTGTTTGTTTGTTTGTTTGTTTGTTTGTTTGTT
>JACEII010000031.1:7261297-7317810 GCA_014332785.1 Antheraea mylitta | reverse complement strand
TTGTTTGTTTGTTTGTTTGTTTGTTTGTTTGTTTGTTTGTTTGTTTGGTTGAACGCTATGATCTCAAGAACTACAGATCCGATTTAAAAGTTTCTTTTAGTGTTAGATAGCTCATTTATCGAGGATGGCTATAGGCTACATATCATCACGTTAAAACCAAAAGGAGCTGAGCATTAATGAAGAATGTCTCAAAATCGGGCTACTTTGGAAGCTTCCGCTGCGTGTTAATGTCAGTATTATATGCGTTGCCATGGTAACGCGATAACATTCTATCGAAAATATTTTCATGGTTTATTTTGTGTTCCTATTCAAAAGGTTTATTCTACGTTACTTTTGTTTCCAATTTTTAATTATACGTGGTACGTTTATATCGGAAACATTTCTAAAGTTTATTTTGTGTTGCTATTCAAAATGTTTAGTAGTAATAATATTCGTCCAATAAGATAGTCGAAGGAATTAATCCATACTGCCAATTCTGAAGTTGTCAATATAGGTATTTTTCTTCTATGTCCAAGATAATGTTAAGGTATAAGAGCCAAATACTCTATATAATATTTCGTAAATTTTTATATTCTTAATTTTCAAGACCACAGAGTTCATGCTTTGTGGTATTATTTTTCTTTCATTTCACTTATGCAAAATAAACGAACCATATCACATAAAACATCACAAATTTAACACAATATAGAGACAAATAACACAAGATTATTAATAAAATATAAATCCACTAGATGACAGACTAAAATTCCGCCAAAAACTCCTTAAAAAATTTATTTCTACTTTAGTTTTGTTCCCAATTCTTGATTGGTGATATACTACGTGTAATAAAAGTAAAGTGAGTGTATTTTATATTAGGAATATATGAGATGCTACAAATATCAACATTTTTTTTTAATTCTATCCATATGTCTGTTGTGTTTTTTTATTTGTTCCGGGTAATCTCCGAAACGGCTAGACCTATTTGAACGGGAATTTTACGGGCAAATAAGTAACTAATTGGCTGTTTTATTTTAAGCTAGCGGGTTCAGCAGACGTTGCCCGCCCTGATAATAAGACAAACTATACCTATACCTTGCCCAAGAATCATTTTATATATTGTTAAAAACGACATGAAGATGCGTTCTGTAGTTTTTGATCTTATCGCGAACATACATATATACAGACGTGGAATAGGACTTTGTTTTACACTATGTAGTGATAAACTGTTATCCGTGCATTCGTCGTTCGTGTGACGTGCGCTGTACTGGACTCCAAGAATAAATATATACATATGTATAATGTATTTATGCCAAAAGGCAGCAAACAGTCTGACGGCCCACCTGATGGTAAGTGGTTACCATCGCCTATGAACAGCTACAACACTAAGGGCATCGCTGTTGTAATTGAAAGTCATATCTTTATATTTGATTTAAATTATAGCAAGGTATGATAATAACTTAATTATATCGACACTATGGACATATTATATTTATATAATAAAAGGTTTAACACATATTGTTCGATAATGTTTAGCTTAATATTTTCATTACTTTCTTATATAGTGTAAGTGAGCATTGAGGGTGATATATAACAGTTTAAAGTTCCAGTTATGTGGTTGATGATAAATCCTATTCCATTCAATTCACTATTAATATTCACATATATAATGTACACGTTACCTGTTACAGTGGATGATGTGCGTGTGATACTTACAGTTATTTTTGAAAGAGTATTATTGTAATTTACAATAGATGTGTGATCACAACTTTAAACATCTAATATATTTAAAAAATGCGTGCGAAGCCGCGGGTAACAGCTAGTACTATTATAAAGCTGAAGAGTTTGTTTGTTTGGTTGAACGCGCTAATCTCAAGAACTACCGGTCCGACTTGAAAGTTTCTTTTCGTGTTAGATAGCTCATTTATCGAGGATGGCTATAGGCTACATATCATTACATTAAAACCAATAGGAGCCGAGCACTAATGAAGAATGTCTCAAAATCGGGCTATTTTTAGAACATCGGCTGCGTGTCAATGTCAGTATTATATGCGTTGCCATGGTAACATGATAACATTCTACCGGAAATATTAACAGGGTTTATTTTTGTTTTCCTGTTCAAAAGTTTATTTGACGTTATTTTTAATTCCAATTTTTGATTATACGTAGAACGTTACTATCACAAACATTTTTAAAATCTATTTTGTGCTGCTATTCTAAAAGGTTAGTAGTAATAATATTCGTCCATCAATACAGGCGAAGGAATTAATCCATACTGCCAATTCTGAAGTTGTCAATATAATAATAAGCGCCAAATCTTCTATATAACATTTCGTAAATTTTTATCTTCCTAATTTTCAAGACCCCAGAATACATGCTCCGTGGTATTATTTTTCATTCATTTCACTTATGCACAATAAACAAACCATATTACATAAAACGCTACGAATTTAACACATTATAGAGTCAAATAACACAAGATTATTATTAAAATATAAAATCCCCTACATGACAGACTGAAATCCCGTCAAAAACTTCTCAAAAAGTTTATTCTACGTTAGTTTTGTTTTTTTGGTTTGCGATATATTACGTATTATAAGAAGAAAGTGTGTATATAATATTAAAATAAATACTTTTTGATGAATACATATATCTGCGGCGCTACAAATATCAACATTTTTTTTTAAATTCTGTCGATATGTCTGTTTGTTTATTTGTTCCGGGTAATCTCCGAAACGGCTGGTCCTATTTGAACGATGCTTTTTCTTAGAAATGACTACACTATTGGCATAGCAGATCTTAACAGCTTCAACGGACTACAAGTAATATCTGAACGGGAATTTTACGGGCAAATAACTATGTTGTGATGAACTGTTTATCTGTGCATTCGTATGTGTGAAATTGACCAAAAATATGTTGTTCTCTGTAAACATGTGCGTATGACTTACGTTGTACTGGACTCCAAGAATAAATATAATTGAAAGTTATATGTGTATATGTGATTTAAATTATAGCAAGGTATATTAATAACTTGATTATATCAACAATATGGACATATTATATCCATATAATAAAAGATTTAACACATATTGTTCGATAATGTATAGCTCAATGTTTTCATTACTTTCTTCTATAGTGTAAGTGAGCACTGGGGGTGATACATAGATAGTAGTTTAAAGTTCCAGCTATGTGGCTTATGATTAATCCTATCTCATTCGATACAGTATTATTATTCACATATATAATATACATGTTACCTGTTACTGTTTTACGTAAAGTGACCGGTGCTCCGTGGTACATTCGGAGAGTAGATCTCCATAGAGACCTAGAGATCCCTTCTATGTGGGCGTACGTAAAATCACTTACGATTAGTTATTTTGAAAAAGCTGCGAATCATCCCAATCCGTTAGTGGTATCCGCCGCAAACTATGAACCCGTACCTAATGCTGCGCGTTATAAAAGACGTCCGCGATGCATTTTTACCGACCCTCCTGATTTAATCACGTCAGCGAACGATCAGTACCAGCCTGTCCCTCGAAACAGAGCATGCTCACGCCCACGCCCGCGTAACCACAGATCACGCCGCCGTGATCTGGGAGTTAATTTCGCTCCCGCACACCCGATTAGGCCTCCCACGGCAGTGGCTCAAGCCTAGGTTCGATCCCTCGGTAGGGAGCCCTTGAGTACGTTGCTTGCGCGATACGCTGACACACAAATATACATCACTGCTACAACACTACACGATCACCCCCACACACGTGCACGCCTACACGCTTACACATGAAAGTAGAAGGGTTTACTTTTTACTTTTTTCCCTCATCGAACTGAAAAACTCTTAATTTTCCGATAATAAATATATGGAGGAGTTGTTGAGGCGTGTATGCTTGGTACACATATAGGTTTCAACAACTCATACATATATAAATAGTTAGCTAGGTTAGCTAAGATAGGTCGCGATTTTTTTAGACATGTCGAAAAAAAATAAAAAAATTACCTGTTATTGTAGATGATGTGCGTGTCATACTTACAAATATTTTTGAAAGAGTATTATTGTTATTTACACATCTAATAACAATTTTAAATTTATTTAATATATTCAAAAAAACGCGTGCAAAGCCGCGGGTAAGAGCTAGTTTTTATACATTCAGGATTTCGGAAACGGCGTCAGCGATTTCGGTAAAACCTAGTATGTATGTAGGTGGTTTCGGGGACGATAAATCGATCTAACTAGATTTCATTCATAGAAAACTTTTTTCATCTGAGTTTTCAGGCAATGAAAAAATTTAGCTAGAATAGGTATATAATCAAATTTCGCCATCGCTATCAAAACAAAAATAGCTCAGATGGAAATCGGCTGCTTCGAAAATCCGTCTAATCCCAGTTCGATTCCCAGTGACTGCTAAAGAGACATCTTTTATTAATACTTTTTTTGGTAGAAAAATGCTAATTTTGTGAGACAAACTTAATTATTAATTTTAATTTAAAGATGTTTTTTAAAGAACCGAGCTAGGTTCGGTCGCCCAGGAACTTTGATAGAATCTCGGTGCAATTGGACATCTTTTTTTTATTTGCTCAAAATAATTTTCGCAGTTCGGTCTCGTCAAGTTGGTAAGAAAGTACTCTTTACATGTTCATAATAATTCATATTGTTTCATAGATTTGAAGAAAGCTTATATATATCACACATGTATAGTTTTACAAATAGAATCAATCTTGAATCAAACTGTTTAGTCTTGTTTATATGATAGAACCACTCGGGACACCGGTAGTAATTAAGGCACATAAAAACTTGATTCATATTGTAATGTTTATTCACTAATTAGCCTCATAAAGTTTTTGCTCATCAAAAACGTTTAATATTATAAAATTGTAATTGAATGTCAATTAAATTAAGTTTTAAAATATAATTTACGTGTATTCATATCATAAAGTTAGGAGATTGTTTGTTTTATGCTTATTAGAACGCGTTCATCTCCGAAATTATCTATCAGAATAGCTGTTTTTTTATTTGCATTTGTCATTTGATTATGGATGATTTAATATAGTTTGTCTAATATGGCGACTATTGCGGGCGGAGCAATTATCAAAAGTTAAGGTCAGATAGTTCAGGCAAACAAATAGGTGGGTCACCTGATGTTAAGTGATCACCGCCATCCATAGACATTTGCAACATCAGGGGAGTCACAAGTACGTTGCCAGCCTGTGTTGGAGGAGGGGGGGGGAGGGAAGAGGAGAGGGGAAAGGTGAGGAGAGGTGAGCCTTTGGCGCTCTCACTGACCGAACGAAACGCAACAATGCAAGCACTGTTATTTCACGTCGGTTTCCTTTGAGAGGGTGGTGCTACCTCGGACGAGCCGACCCATTCATGCTGAAGCCAGTAATAGCTTGGCGCGGAGTAGATTTTCACAGGCACGAACAGGTTAGCCGCTCGTAAAGAACCGAGAACTTTTAAATTACGAATACCAATGTAGGTAATTCTGTAGTAGTATTCTATACCACGTATAACGTAATAATGTAACAGTGGAAGCTTACTATCTTGAAAATAATTCAAAATTATAAATATCAAACGCAAGTGCAACCGTGAAGTACAACTAGTTTTCTAAATAAGTCATCTGAAGAATAAATTCCGCCTCGCACTTATGTTTGAAAAATATTTAATACATTCGCTGTCTGAAGCAATAGTATGAAGTGTTCTGGTACTAAAATTTTACGAGCCAACCAATGTAAATAAATACCTACAATGTATTCTCATGCAATACCTATCAGAACATTATGACATCACATAACATACGTAACTGACACTGGTACAGATTAATTTCATAATGGAATCAGTAATGGAACGTAAGCCGTCTGTGCTAACTTTGCGTAATGCTATTTGCTTTACTGTTCGTGCTGTATATATATGTATATACATAATTAAAACAATGCTAATAACCTAGAATAAAGCGGTACTCGCAACCTTGTGTCAAAACAATTAAGAAATATCTACAATTATATCAATTTCCTTCCTGCAGTGCGGGCCAGCGTTGTAGGCGTCAATTTTAACGAGACCCTGAATTAGATTCGTAAACATATTCTAAACAGGTCTGGTGAATTGGTCCCTATTCGAAATCGATATCGAGGATCTGTCTACGAATTACAATTGTCGTTTTACGTCTACGAAAGTGTTGCAGATTGATGTGTTCGAAGTCCGCAACATCTATTTCGTGACTTTCACTAATCGCCAGTGACCGGCGTGTCGTCGGCCTACGTCATTACTGATCAGAATAATCCGATTTGTCAATGACATTTGACGTTTGGCTCTTGGAGTCGTGAACTTCGCTCTATACAACTTCTTACTATATCTATTGTACATCTACAATGTACGAAGAATACATTCACTTTTAATTTCCCGTAGATTGATCGCTTGGTGAAATGTCAATGGTAACGTATGTCAAGGCAGTTTGCGGTCTTAATTCGACAACATATTTTCACCACATTAACTCACGTAAATTATAGCAACACGTTACATGACGGATGCATATTAGGGCATTCCTCGTATTGTAATTTTGCGTTCCTTTTAAAGAATATTATACATTTTTTTACATTGAAGTGAAAACTTCTTGTGCCTTGTTCTGATTTGCAGCTCGTTGAAACAAAAAATATATTAGAGAGAGATAAACATAGGATTGAACGTGTGAGAGAATATAATAGAATATGTTTTTGTATATATGATTATTTTATCATTTTTAAAGGTTTCGCTGCTACCGCGTGTTTTCTTTGTTTTTAATAGTATTTTCATTGATTAAATTAGGTAAATGAGGATTACTTTAATTAACATTGACGATGTTCGTTTATACAAAAACGTATATATACAGTATACACTCTCATCTTATTCATTATCTGATATAAAACATTAACAACCGGTGAAATTACTTACAAAATTATTCAAAAAACAACACATGTACACGCAATGTACACAACATTTATTTTAAAACTTACTGAATATAATAAATATAATAATTATATAATATATACAAAATATAATATTAAATAGCTTTTTAATCGAATATTTATTGAAGATAAAAAAATGATGCGAAAATGTAAGGGTATGTACAGTAACGGTTAACAATAAATTTATTCTATATTCTCATCCAAATAAATATTTTTTATCGAATTATAAAGAAATTTATATTAAAATATACTCTTATTTAAATGCGTCAAAATTTATCCAGATTATATTTTGCAGTCTGCATGGCGACCATTTTGAAATTCACCAATTATATTACATTTCATCTTTGTATATTTTCTTCAAGACTGAACAAACACAAAATTGCAATGTAAAAACAAAGAACTGGATCTAATTACAAGATTTGACCTTAATAAATTAACAAACATAGCAAGCTAAGTAAAAGTTTTCTAAGTAACAATTCTTTTTTTTTTTTTTCGAACTGACTACGCTATTGACCTAGCAAGGTCTTAACAGCTTCACCGAACTACTAAGGCAAGCGCTTAAGGCACTCAGCCGATTTTATTTGGGCAACTAGCTCAAGGGTGCACGGCACACCTCGGCTTGGCTGTTGTCTGTTACATGCAAACTCGCGACCTATCTTAGCAAACCTAGCTAACTATTCATACTCGTATATGTTTGAGTTGTTGAGACGTAAGTAACAATTCATAATAACCAGGTTGTATACAGTATAATTGGTAACATATTGTTATATGAAAAATTAAGAAACTCATAGATTACAATTACGAAATGATTATATAAGAAGATTATTTATATTAAGAATCAACTTATTGTAAGAATATAAGTACTTTATTTATCTATACTAATATTATAAAGATGAAGAGTTTGTGACGTTGTAGGGTTAACTCAGGAACTACTGGTCCGATTTGAAAAATTCTTTCAACGTTATATAGCTCATTTATCGGGGATGGTTAAAGGTTATATATCATCACAGTAACACGAATAGGAGCGAAGCACCAATGAAGAATGTTTAAAAATCGGGTTTTTTTTTCCTCTTGAGTACTTCCGCCGCGTGTTAGCGTTAGCCCAAAGTAATTATTCCATGCAAACGAAGTAGCGCGCAGAGGCTAGTAGTTTATAATATATATAGTACACTACTAAAAGAATAGTTATATCGTATTGAAAAGGTAACGTTAAACTTATTCAATTTATCTACAGGTGACACGGTCACGTAAAATTTAATTAAAAAACCTTGAATCCACAAACTTGATTTGACGCGACGATTATTATTTCCGATTAACAATTCGACCATGTTACTTTTGGCAAGTGTTACCGTTGCAGTTAAAGTCAACTGATAGGCATCATTGATATTTGTATATATCTATACTAATATTATAAAGAGGTAAAGTTTGTGACATTGTGAGTTTGTGACGTTGTAGGGGGTAATCTCAGGAACTACAGCTCCGATTTGAAAAATTCTTTCAGTGTTATATAGATTATTTATCGACGAAGATTATAATATATCATCACGATAAGATCAATAGGAGGAGAGCATCAATGAAGAATAATGAAAAATAGGGTTTTTTTTTCTCTTGAGAGCTTCTGCTGCGTGTTAGCGTTAGCCCAAAGTAACTATTCCACGCGAACGAAGTCGCGGGCAGAGGCTAGTAAGCTATAAAAAAAGTTTATATACTCCGAGTTTTTAATAAAATTTAGTTCATGTGTGTTGTGACTAGAATGGATAAGATTAAGAATGAGCATATCAGAGGAAGTTTGAAAATAGCACCAGTGACAGAGAAGCTGAGGAGTAATAGGTTAGCAGGTTATGGACATATCATGAGGAGAGATGAAAACCATATAACTAGAAAAGCGTTGAGTATAATGGTGGATGGATATAGAAGTAGAGAAAAACCGAAAAAGGTGTGGATGGATTGTGTGGAAAATGATATGTGCGTAAAAGGTGTGAATACTGAGATGACATTTGATAGGAGAAAGTGTAAAAAGAAAATATGTTGTGCCGACCCTACTTAGGTGGGATAAGGGTAATGATGATGATGAGTTCATAATTACCTGCATTACCTAGTTTTTAATCAAATTAACTTTATATAGCCCAAGGTTACATGAATAATACTCTTTTTTAAAAGAGATTTTATTTCGATATTGCAGACCTTATTTTATATATTTGAAGATATTAGCAGGAAAATGTAAGAACATCTAAAGAACGTAAACTGTACAATTCTCTATTTACTATATCTTTAATCAATTATACGTAATGAATTTACATATTATACGATAAAGTGTCAGTTGGGTTTCCGTTGAGCATTTAACATTTAAAAAGTATCGAAAGCGTAAAGACAAGCGTGTATTACTGGTTTTTTGTCAATGACACATTGTCATTTAGTGACAAGGTGGATGTGAGACCTTATAAATTAATTATAAATTTAATTGAATATTATTACTTGTTATTTGAGTGTTCAATATTTCTAGTAGCAATTGAATGGTTAGACAGAGAATGTTAAGCCGATGTCTACATGTATACCGAATAGAGTTTACATTATATGATGGTGTAAAAAAAAAACTTGAAATTTATTGTAGATTTCTCATCATGCATTTAAACAACGATCCCTCCCTGTATAATCTGGAATGTATATTATTAAACCATTGCCAAAGAATAATGTTTAACAGCATGTTTTAAAATTATACAATAGAGTACCTACCAGTTCACTGCATTGGTCGGATAATGAGCAACAAACTATTTTAAAAGTTATAATTAAATTGAAATGAACAATAAATAGCAGTAAAAATAATGCACTGGCATAATTCTCTTGCTCACCTCTGTCTGTTATAATGTCAATAAACAATAAAATGTGTATACGTATTATGTTAATTAACAATTTCGTGATTGTTTATCTTATATAAGCTTGCAACGCACCAGTATTAGTTAGGGATGTGAGATTAATGGAAAAAAATCGATTATTTAGGTATCGATTTTTATTTTTTCAATAATAATCAATTTGTCAAAAATGGATTTTATTGAAAATAAATAATCGATTTCTGGAAAAATCGAATTTATAATATTTAAAAATAGTCATGCTGTCCATATTCCTATAATAAACCTAAAGATTCAAAATAACAATTTATCAGATTAAGAATCAAATAAAATGATACGCATCAAAAATAACCAGTTCAAAACAAAATAAAAGTGAATGTTCCTTTAAACTTTTAAGGTAAAGAATATAGAAACTAAATACTATAGTTCTATGGAACTTTTCTGTACTATTAAACATTATATCGTAATAAAAATGAAATGATAAACATCCTAACAAAATGACAACATTATTAATTCTAACTGTAAAATTCAAAACAATGAAGTTCTCTTTTAAATTTTCATATTAATTATAGTGTGGTTGACAAAATTAAAATTGAAGAATTAGTTTATTGAATAATTTCAATAATAATTTATAGTTTTATAAACTTATCGATGTCGAGTTTACCATAGCACATTTTTAGTGAACATGTTGACGTACATTGTACTCGCATGACAGACCTTTTTAGTTTTATTGAAATTTTTAATTTTAGAATCATAGAGCGGTATTTGGCTGTCATAAGACCCACAACAATCACTATAAGATATAGTAACTCATATTACTTGTAAGGCAGTGAGATGTTTTCATTCTATGTTCTTTTTTAATTTGTAGTTTCACTACAAAATATGGTATTATTCTTTTCGTTATAAAATACTTTCGCCAGACCTTTTAGGTGTTTTGGGACTAGAAAACATTTTAAATTCTTACAAATATATTATCTCACTATGCTCACTCTGCAATTGTAAATAATAATGAACTTATTTTGAGTTTTTTTTTTTTCATCCGTTGCATAGATGTTTATGAAAATCGATTTAAATGCGTAATTTATATAATCAATTAAAAAAAAATCGATTAATATGAATATAAACATCGACATTAAAAAATCGATTATAATAAAATAATAATCGATTTAAATAAAAATCGATTATCTTTTACATCCTTAGTATTAGTTGGCGATAATTTTAATAATTTACTTGATAGGTCCCTAGACTTCATTCTGATTTACGATAAAGAAAAATTTGAGTAAACTTTCAAGACTTCTAAAAAAATAAATTCTTTGTTGAATGCAAAAATGTCAGAATGTATAGAGTGGTAAGAGCACCGCAACGGATTTATTACATTTAAAATATTCTACAATCGTAACACGTACATTATACCTACAACATTAGAATTGGAGATGCAACTGCCAGATATAGACGAATGTTTTAATCTTTTTTTCTCAAATTTTAAGGTGTTCAGATAAGTCCCGTTTGTAACCAATAGAACGTATATTTTATGTTTATTATATTATTGATTACATAACACGTTTCTTGTTTAAGAGCTTAATAAAAATGAATTACTGTTAGCACGAAAAGTTGATAGTACTAAACATCGACGCGGGTGTAAAAGCGATTGGAATTATTTACAAACATAAAATGGTACATCTATCTTTCTATTTATGCGGCTTTATTTAAAAGTATTGTTTCAGTATTTTAAAAAAAATCTATGTTATTAATAAGTATCACTTTTCCAAAATCAAATCCTATGAATTTAATGAATAACTTCTACAGCTTCTACAGTTAATAGCTGTATATTGCAAGTTAACAAGTCATGAAGGTGGTAGTGCCACGCTGAAGGTTTAAGCTCGAATGGATCGGGTCGCCCGGGGAAGTACCACCCTCTCACAGAAAACCGATGTGAAGTAACAGTGCTTGCGTTTTTGCTTTTCGTTAGATCAGTGAAAGCGCAGGATGCCCACCTCCCCCGTCTTCCCTCCTCCCGTCCTCACCAACACAGGCTGGCAATGCACTTACGACTGCTCTGTTGTTGCTGGTGTTTATAGACGGTGGTGATCACTTAACATCAGATGAACCATCTGTTCGTTTGCCTCCTATGATATAAAAAAATACACATTGATCCACATCAAATTCCATTAGTAATTATAAGGTTGGATGTGAACAAATCAAAACTTGAGAGTAGGTAATCATTGGTCACTAATCTAAATAACGTCTACGCAAATCAAAAAAGGTAACAATCAGAGAAATCCTGTAGATTAAGTCGACGATTCAATACATATGGTTCGTCTCGCGCGTATCAAAGTGGACGCACTTTTAGTCTACACAAACAATATTAAAACCAGTTTGATTTTGTAGTCAGGTGAAGTTGTAAAGACCTTGCAAGGCCAATATCGTAGTCAAATCGAAAAAAAAAACAGTTTGATTTGATACGTTCGTTGCGTCGGTATACTGCGATCGTGTGGATGTTAACGTTTACATAATTATCAATAGGGCCAGAACTAATTTAAATAAAATGATAATGTATAAAAGTAGCGAAGAATAACTCAAAACTTCAATAAAGAATAATAAACGTTTGCTTTTATTATCTATCTGAAGCTATTACTGGCTTCTGGTCATCTGAAGCTATTACTGGCTTCGTCATGAATGGATCGGCTCGCCCGGGGTAGTACCACTCTCTAACAGAAAACCAACGTCAAGTAACAGTGCTTACATTGTTGCGTGTGCGCCGGAGGCCCACCTCTCTTCACCTTCATCCTCCCTCTCCCCCAACACAGGTTAACAACGGATTTGCGACTCCCCTGATGTTGCAAGTGTCTATCGAAGGTGGTGATCACTTAACATCAGGTGACCCACCCGTTTCTTTTGCCTCCTATGATATAAAAAAATAATTAAAATACTCTATTAAGTAAGACCTACAGTAGATTTTTAATGTAAAAGATTTTTCTTTAATAATCTCACTCTGTTCATAGTATCAAATGCCAAAGGTGTCAGCCGGGACCTCCTCTCGCTCGCCCTGTGTGGGCGTGCGGGGGTATCAGCTTCAGGGCGAACCCTCTTGCTGAAGCAGCACTCTCCTCCCGCATTGACGGGAGTGCGTTTCTCTTCGGGTCAGAGCCGTCTTGAAACGGCTCCCCCTTCGGTTATCTTCCGTCCTTTTCGGACGGCGATCTTGTCGTTTTGTTTGCTCATCTGTTGTCTCTTTCTGGTGCTATCCTGCTCTTATTGTCGTTGTTGTTGTCCCTGTCCAATCAACAACGGCGGCAGTGCGTTCGGGCGCTTGAGCTCCTTCCCAATCTCGTCGAGTAGGCGTCCTCTTTGCTCCTCAAACTTCCTCACCAATTCTTGGGAGTCTTGTGAGGGGGCGGCACTTAGTTGGGCGTCTCTCTCTGTCTCCACAGCTAGTAGGCAAGCTACTAGCTGGCCAATCCTAGTGTCGATATTAATCGGGATTTCTCCCGAGGCCATTTTCGTGGCCATGGCAAGTCTCTCCCGGGTCGCCTCCTTGTCCTCCTCCACCTCGCGTGTTGGGGGGGGCGGGCAGTCGTTTTGTATTTGGGCGTCTTTGTTACGTGGGCGTCTTCTTCTTCGGGGCTTTCTCTTGGCGATTCTTTCGCCTCTTTGCGTGGGATCGTTTGCGGGTGCCATCAGTGACGCCCCCGCAGATTCTAATGGCCTTTCGACCGCCGGCCTGGGCTTTCTGGTTCCCATTGCTATGGGTTTGGTCCCGGCTCGGCGGTTCCTTAGCTCCCGCCTAAATACGGGGCAGCTTCGCCTGTTGTTGGCAGTGTGCCCGCCCCCGCAGTTGGCACAGGTTGCCGGCACTTCCTTCGGGCGGTCGCATTGCCGGGCAGAGTGAGGGCCTCCGCACCGGACACAGGCTATTGGACGGTGGCAATGTAGAGAGGAGTGCCGGAACTGTTGACAGCGGAAACACTGTGCCAGCTGCTGCTCTCCCCTCCAGGCTTCGATTTTGATTGCGGGCATACACATCAACGATGTGACGTTGTATATTCCTGGGATAAGGTTGGGCGTCCTCTTCAGCACGGCGTGGTAGATGCACCCGGGTCTGCCACGCCGGCCGTGAATTTCTCGGACGTAGTCAGCCACGAAGCCCTCCCGGCGGAGTGCTCCGATGACGTCCGTGGCATCTATTCCTCTTGGGAGGCCGCGAATCGCGACCTTTAGGCCTTGCTGCGAGGGGGGGGGGGGTGTAAGTGAACCAGCTCGCCCCCTCGAGCTCTTCAATGAATTTTGTCGTTATCTGGCTTTCTTCAATATCTTCCGGGATGAATCTCACCCCGTTCCCGTAGGCGCGAACATTAGGGCCGCGCCCCAACTGTTCCGCCAATCGTGGGAGTAACCGGGCCCAGTCGTGGGCGGACTCGACCACAATCGGCGGGTAGCGCGGGCCTTTCGCGTCGGGGGAGGCAGGAGTATCGCACGCGACCGCGGCGGCAGCACTATCGCGCGGAGGCTGCGTTTTAGGGTTCCGCGGGCCGTCGTCCGGCGTAGTACGCGGATCGCGCGCAGGAGGCGCTGCGATCGACGCGTAAGAATGCTCGCGGGCATCCTTTTCTCGCGGCGGAGCGGGGGCGGGTGCGGGTGCGCGCACTACCGGCGCCGCTGGAGTTTCGGATTTCTCGCGCGGATGGGTCTGCGCGAGAGGTGTGGTGCAGGGCTTCTTTATCGGCGGTGGAGCTTCTGATGATGCAGGTGATATCGTAACGCGATCGGGCCCGGGCCCAGCTTCGGGTTCGCTGCGCTTGCGGCGCAGCGCTCGACCGAGCGGGCTAGTCGGCGCGTCGGAGTATGCGGGCGGCGCGAGCTTGCCGCGGGCGGCGGTGGTGAGCGCGGCTGAATCGGCCGGGGAAGGAGGCTTTCCCTCGAAGGCGGCTTCCTGGACGCGCAGGAACAGCGCCATCCAGCGAAGCATCCCCTGCGACAGAGCCCCAGTTAAAATTAACTGGGCGAGAGTGAGGATATCACTCTCGTACGCTTCTGTCGCAGCGGACGCCCCGCCGGTCAGCGGCTGACGCGCATCTGGTGTCGGTGTTCGAGGAGCAGGCACGGAGCGGGGTCCAGTGGGCGTAGCAGGGGTCGATGAGGTAGAGGGGGCGGCGGGGTCCGTGGGCTGGCCAGGGGTCATCGGGTGGCGGTCTGGTTGGCCCTGAAAAGGGCCTTTTGTGGATCGTCGGCTCGACGCAAGAGGCGGAGCGGACGAAGAGGCGCTTGACTTGCGCATCGTCGCGTAGGTCGGAGCAGGCGGCGCTCGCGGACGACCTCGTACGCGCAGACGACGGAGCCGTCTCGCCAAAGGTGTGAACTTTTCAGAATCCGTTATTCAAAATTTCAAACTTGCTATGTATATGTAGGTCGGTGAAGCTGTTAAGACGTTGCTAGGTAAATAGCGTAGTCAGTTTGAGACAAAAATGCAATGTGTAGTATACATTGTATGCTATTGGATCGTTAAAAACAATCTACAAATAAAAATGTCTAAAACCATGACTCATTGTCGTAAACCTATATTGCGAACCATACACCGAATATACTATGTTATGTTTGCGTGATAAAAAAAAAAAAACATGTTAAGTATATATTTAATACGGTAAGTAGCTTCTGGTCAGGCGATGTGATATTTAAAAAAAAGTATGTGTACTTATGTACACACTTTAGAAGTTATACTTCTTTGGCAAATCAAAATAAAAATCTTTTCAAAAAATTTATCTTTCGTCTTATTCTACGTTTGGAGAAAAAACGACACTAACAATAGAAAAAAGGTATTTGATACATTGAAAGTTTTAATACAAAGAAACAAAATGTTGACTATAGCTAACTTCAGAGTGTCGGTTTTTCATAACAGAGTGTGCGCGCATCGTAAAATTTACTCTCATCATAATTTCCTAACGCGCCAAAAATAACCTTCTAATTTGATTTTTCCTACTTGATTTGAAGAATCTTATATTTGTAAATATCTATTCCATATATTCAGGGGTTGTAACCACAAGGAGGTAGAAGAGATCTAGCCTTACTTTTTCCATGCTGATTAACTGAATATTCTTAAATAATACGGGTACATATATTTTTACTCTCATATATTTGCCTACATTTACTATGAAATAAAACTTTATTTTCGCTATACATTCTGCAAACGCTTCCATACACTTATCGTACAAAGTCTTATCTATCATACATTTGGGCTGGTGTTCCTAACTTGCTCCTTTTCACGCCGTGCAAAGCCGAGTTATTTGCATTGTCTACTGTATTTACAATAGAGAATTTCCTGATAAACTATATGACATAGTATTCTCATCACTTTTCAAAACATACACCATCCACTGTTGGCTCATTACTTATACTTCCCTAGTAAAATTGCGAGAACACTAAAGTCGTTCAGGACATCCTGATTGATATGGTAAAGCTGCGAAATAGGTTTTCTCAGGGCTAGGATTAGCCTGGGAATCTTAAAAAAAACTAAATAATTTTTTTATGTTATAGGAGGAAAACGAACAGGTGGGTTAATGTTAAGTGATAACCATCGTCCATAGTCACCAGCGACACCAGAGAAGTCACAAGTACGTTGCTATCGCGTGTTGGTGGGGAAGGGAGAGAGAGAAGAGGGCTGTGGGCTTCCGGCGTTATCACTGACCGAACGAGACGCAACAATGCAAGCACTATCACTTTAAGTCGGTTTTTGTGGGTCGGGTGGTACTACCCCGGACGAGCCGGCCCATTCATTCTGAAACCAGTTATAGCTTGAGCGTGGCTCTACCACCTATTTTATTTTCTTCAAGATTGGTGACTAAACGCAACTAAACAGAAATACTCTTGGTGTTACAGTTGCTCATGGGGTCATTGTACCTATATGGATGATATGATTTTCGATTGGCACCGACTTTCAATGTATCTCTAGGTAGCACACATATTCTTATATTTTATTTATTTTGGTTCAATTGATAAACTATTTATTTTCCGCTTTTTAGTTTTTTATGGGTTTTTGATTACTATTAAAGTCGGTTAATTCTTTTTTTTTTTGAAAATTTTATTTATTTTTCAATTTTTAGTGTACATAAATATATTTTACCAAAACATGCGGGTCATCTGATGGTAAGTGGTCAACGCCGCCCATGGACACCTGCGACACGAAAGGAATCACAGATGCGTTGCCGGCCCTTAAGAAAGGAGTAGGCTTGAAAGTTTCATGGAAGTTGTGTTACTTTATCACGGTTCCCATAATCAGAACCTAACCAACCATCCTTTCCAATAAAAAATGGATCATCGAAATCGGTTGGCGTGAAATTGAGTTATTCGTCTATTTGTCGTGTACATACTTAATGCAAATTTAACACTTATACGGTTTTGCACTGGATCCCATTGTCAAAACTGGGCCAAACTGTGGAAATGGGATCACACGGGAAGCACCAGCTTTCAAATAAAATAAGAGTCATATAGTGATCTACAGTCATCTACAGACTACTTATGAATTTATTATACTAAGTTTACCATTCTTTTCAGCGTCTTCTAACATGCCAAATTTATGCTTGTCTGTTAGTTTCGGATAAAATTGCTGACAATATTAACATGAAAAAACTTCTAAACCGATTGTAATATGTAGAAAAGGACTGAGAGTATTTTTAATAGGCAACTATTTGATATTAAATTCACATTAGTAGAATAAGCAATAAAAGAATAAGTTGAATGCGTACCGGTTATATTCCGACGTTCATTGCCATAGAGAATCCATATCGAAATACTAAGCCTAGTGCATACGATCGTTAACCTATATTTACCGTAAATACGGTCCGGACATGGTTCTGTTATTACATCTTTTTATAAGTAATGAACAAGCATTAATTGATGCATGTATAAATTAGTGCCTTTTTACAATCGATAAAAGTGGATAAAATGTATTTTTCAATTTATTTTCATTAATACTGAATAACTAACTATTTGAAAGCGTTTATACAATAAATATAAATGTTTTTTTCATTACTCATTATTTCCAATAATCTATATTATCTTTGGTGGCTTTGTTTCATTTGTCCTTTAAAAACAGTTTGAAAGTTAGATTTTGTATATAATATTGACCTTAATTAAACCGAATTTTAAAATTATACCTTTAGTTTACGTAGAATGCAGCACATGACTGTTCATTATGTAATGACTACATTAATTAAGAATCAAAATTCAGCGAACGGTAAAAGTTTTCCATATAATGCATAACTACATAAAACACACAAAGTGATTAATCGTTATTATAATTGAATTAATTCTTTTAGACATTTTAAATAACGTATTATACATTTTAAATATATATACCAGGTAAATGGTTAAACACTGGCAGTATTCTGGGATATGACACTCCATGGTTACATTTAACGTATAAAATAATAATATCAAAACAAATACTAATAAACAAGAAAGAACACCTATGTTAAAGTATATTCTAAAATTTTCAAAAGTATAGCTACACATCTAGGTGCAATGACCGGTGCCGAAAACTGAGGGGCGACCCGGAGTTAATAACTATCGATACTAAAACGCACAATAAACTCTTTTGATTAATTCATGCTTCGAAAAATTATATTTTTTTACTTGTTCTTTCACCTACACTTCATCGACGGTGATTATTGACACCATTCTTTAACACGAGTAGAAGTCTGCGTATAATTTTTGAATATTTCTAGATAATTAGGTCAAATATTAAGCACCTATTTTTGTAATTAATTTAGAACGAGAATCGAGTGCAGAGTTTTCTCCATAAATATCGCTACTATCTAAACATTCAGTCTGTATACTTGTAAATACGAGTAGATCCAGAACTTAGTACTGGAAGGGGCATAGCCACCAAACAAACGAGGAGTGCCCCTTAGTTTTCGTAATTAATTAAATAATTATATACAACAAGAATTATATGAACTATAGTGGGCGCCCAGTGGTCGACATTTGACCATAGTTCATTTATCTCTAAAAGTTTGAACTTTATTAGGGTTCTTTCGTCAAAGGGTATACTTCTATAATCAAAGGTTTTCATCATGGCTATTCAGTTGTTTACCTTTTTTTTAATAATATGAACAAAAAAAATCTATGTCTAAATAACAATTGAAACTAATTTTAAATTTGAAACAAAAAAAAAACAGGCGATCATGTAAGATGATAAGGCTCTCAAATTCGAAGTAAACATAACTATACGAAAATAAAGAGATGTATCGCAACTCATGACAAAATTTTCTGGGTAATATTTAATTATATGTAGTCTGTACATTGTGAGGAATAGTGATATACCCAGTATCATCATTTGGAAAAGTAATGGTTACACAATAGAATCATATGATTAAACCAAAACAAAGATGTTTTTAATACTATCATAAACTTTTGAAAATGAATTCGTTCTTGTTCAAAATTCATCAACAACTGTATTAAATATGATTGCTACATCAGGTTGAACTGAATCATTGTAACAGCGGAGATCTAAGTCATAGATTACTCTCATAAGCAAATACATTTTCTAATTTTGATTTTACAAAGTATTTTTGGCTCGTTTTTCTTCGAATCATCATTTGAAGTGAGTTCACTATGAAAAAATACTAAACATTAAAATATTGCCATTGACTTTGGTAGTATTGCTTTACTTTTATGACAACATCAAGCAATATCACTACAAAAAGAGAAAACAGTTTTGTCACCTAAAAATGTGATATTCAATAAGACGATGTAGAATAATTATTATTTTAGTGTTTCTATAAATTTAATAAAGATACATTATTTATCAATTATTTATTAATGAATATTATACATTTACAAAATATATTATAATAAAATTAACCTACAATTTGACCAGTTCATTTAAAAGGCATGTAAGGGACGCAACATCAGCTATGTTAAATATATTGATAAGGTAGGTAATTAGAACGTAAGAGTAAAGCGAAGGATCTGTCAAACTGTCTTTTTCAGTTACATGTGTGTATATGTCGTGTAAAATTCAAGCATTGGTGTGAGTAATGCTTATTTTAATTAATTTAATGTACTTCTAATGCATTTTATATAAAAAAAAAAATCGCTTTCTGCACTTCTCCGCCGTATAAACTTTTACTATGACAAATTTCAAGTTCACCCGTTAACGGGAAATAGGTTAAAAAGGGGTACAATTTTTTTGCTACACGTATTATTATATTGATACTTGTAAATCTTGTAATAAGAGGTTCATTAAATAAATTACACATAAATTAATTGTATATTTCCTGCAGAAGATATCTAGTACTTTTTCAGGGTTCATCATTAAAGTAATATTTTGATGGATATTTATTAAAGTCAGTCAGTTTCGATAATATTTTCTTACAATTTGCTACTGGGGATAATACGACGTACTCAATTAGAAACGATGTAGTCGCAATAAAGCTTTTTCAATTGCTTAATTCTTTTGAAGTATCTGGTGATGAGGAGAAGCTTCCATGCTTGGATCTGCCTTTACATTTAGACACTATTTGCATTTCCTAGTTATTATTAAGCTAATAGTATAAGATTTACAATGAGAATTGATCTTTAAGTGTAATTAGTGAACACACAGGAATAAGCACCCGATGACAGATTATCAACTTGCGGATAACAGTATATAACAGGTGGATATAATAAAACAAATATCATAGTATTGTGGCATCACGGTATTTCTTCAACGTAATTTTGTCTCTTTTGTAGGATTCAAATCTAAGTCATTTTACGTATTGTCCGGGTCAGTTATTACACAGATATCATCACTCTAAAAGATACTAGAATAGTAGAGATTAGCATAGTTTTTTTTTTTAATATTTACATTATCATTTAACATTTGTGTTTGAACATAATACATTAGGAGCTCGGAATAAAATTATTCTGACATTGTGAACTCCATGAAGGTTTAGTACACAAAAATACTAAAGATATTAACTACCTGAACAACCTAACCTAAACCCAAATGTACCCCTGGACCATATCCAAAACTATATGGGCTTACACAAGCACTATACAAACAAATGTACATCTTATGATACACTAATCAACAGACTGTTGGCAGCATAAGTTAAAAAAAAAATGTATTTATTACAACATTCAAAAACTGAAACAAATCATGTGATGTAAAATTACAATAAAAAATGGCTAGATATTTAAACACATTGTTCGCCATTTTGAGATCTGGATCTTCGAAAAACAGCCAAATAGTTAAATAATACCATAAACACAGTTCACATAACACATATTTATACTGTGCCATAAGTACAACGATGATGACCAGATGTTGTGCTCATAGATCTGGTGTCTACATGAAATAATATATTCCCACGGTATTACTTATTAATATAGGCATCATAGTACTAGCTATAACAATTATATACCAATGCTTCGTGAATTGAGATACGTTTGCAATTTCGACTATGTACAACTAACTAATATTTATTTTAAGTGCATTATTATAAAGTTCCCAGCAGTCAAATTCCCATATTGATCTTTACGTGTTAATAAGTGTGTGTCGTAAGAAAAAAATACATTACAATGTTAAGCAAGATTGTGGATTTTAGTCGTGGTAGTCATGGCCGATGGCCACACTTGTGAAGGGGCGCTGCGCAGTATAAAAGCGTATTTATAAAAGAGTGGAATCAACCGAGTGCAATGAGTTGACGGCAAGTTTAATGGTGTAAAATAATATATTCATATTATATATTTTTATGCATACTTGAAATGATAACTAAAAGTTCGGTCTAAATAAGTATTTTTTTTTATTTTTAAAAATGTTTCTTTTTTTTTTCATATCATTGCTGGCAAACGAACAAGTCGTACACCTGATGGTAATCGATCACCGCCGTCCATAGACACCATTAACATCAAGGGAGTCGCAAGTGCGTTGCCATCATGTGTCTGGAGGGAGGAGGAATTAATGACATGGAGGGGGGACGGGGAGAGACGGGGACTGTCGAGACTCGAAAGGCAGGAAAGGGAGAAAGGGGGTACATAGGCCTCCGGCTCTCTCACTGACTATGTCCGAACGAAACGCAACAATGCAAGCACTGTTACTTGTTAAACACTGTTACGGTTTTATGTGAGGAGGTAATAACCCTGGGCGAGCCGATCCATTCTTGCTGAAATCAGTAATGGCTTCAGTGTGGCTCTACCGCTACTGTTTGTAAAGTGTGTGTAAAGTCGGTTTACGGACGATAATATTACGTGATAACGACTTGGACGCATCGGCCGATGGAGTGGAAGAGAGATAGATGCGTCACAAGTCAGACGCTTAGGCCGATCGCGCCTCTCTATAGCTTGATCCGCGCTCTCGTTTTCACGCTCGGCTCAGGCGAAACGTGACAAAGAGTCATGCTTTTTCGTACATGTAGCCAGCGTTCATCAATTTATAAGCGTTATCACATCAAAAGCATGACATATAAGGACAACTAATTCATAAAATTTTGATTTCAGCAAAACGGAACTTAAAGAAGATATTTGTATTTATTTATGACCTCATGGTAACTACTCGTAATATTATAAATGCGGATGCGAGTATGTTTTCTTATTATTCTTTCAGGTCTTAACTAATAAATAAGATGTGACAGACAAAGCGTATGAAATAATCCAAATACGTTTTCTGGAGCACAGGAAAGGTCTTAGCGGTTTCTTATCGTTCTCGACCAGTGGCGGATTTACCCTAAGGCCCAGGAGGACCGGGCCTACGGCGGCCAGATATTAGGGGCTGCCAATCGTGGCATATACTTCACTGACACAGAGGTGGCTGGAACTTAAAGACTGCAAATCCGCCACTGTTCTCGAGGCATAGGTCGAGTTTACATTAGCGATATTTTAAACATAAAGCCAATGTCAGAGTATTAAATTTTCATTATTGGTTTATTACACATAATATCATAGATATAAGAATATTTCATTAGATGTCACTATCATTTGCACACTTTGTACTACAAGTGTGTATTCTATTTCTTAAAAAAAAACAGATAGTAATGAAACAAATAACTTACGACCGTGTCATGGTAGTTCGGGGAAGCTGTTAAGGCCTTACTAGGTAGATAGCGTAATCATTTCGAAAAAAAGCCCATCTCATTCATATACGCGAGGCAATGAAACGGTTGAAAGAGCGTTAACTATTGACATCTTCCATTTGCAACAATAATTCTTATTCTAATAAATACCCTTGGTTACGGTGGAGAATTAATGTTATTTCTAGGAAAAATTCAAGTAATCTCTATATAAATAGACGAAGACACAACAGTTCAATACCTTATTCTCCTCTCTTTGTTAACAGATTTTCTTTTTGTTCAGTAGTAATTAAAGAGCTTTCGTGTTACCATTAAAAGACGGAAACTGCTAATTTTTTCCCCACCTTTGAATACGACCATATTTTAATTTCATTGTTTAAACGTGATAAAATTGTTACGAAATAATAGTTTGTTTTTTTTTTTGTTAGAAATTATTTGTTGTGAAATTTACAAATGACAATACGGTTATTAAAATTAAATAAATGTATTAATTATAAATAATTTATTCCGTTCATTTCGCAACAAATTTTTATGATGAGTATGGTTGAAATTCGACCAATGGGGGCGAACACTAGATAATATCATTTTGATACCGTTTTATCAAATTCTTTGTCATCGACATTCTGTATTTTCGAGTTGTAGATTCAATTTAGATATGTTATTGGCATGTCTGAAGATACATATATTAATAATCTGTGGGTTCCAAATTTAAATTAAGCATAACATTCTCTATGCTCGTTTAGGTTTCTAGGTATGTTTTATGTATTCAGAGTGCTCCGAAGTTGTCATTTTTCGTTCTATGTTTTAATTTAAGTCATTGATTGTTTACGGAACCATTTTACCAATTTTATTGTCTTAGCCATCTA
This sequence comes from Antheraea mylitta, assembly GCA_014332785.1. NCBI lineage: Eukaryota > Metazoa > Arthropoda > Insecta > Lepidoptera > Saturniidae > Antheraea > Antheraea mylitta. The sequence goes on along the minus strand of JACEII010000031.1, from coordinate 7,294,146 downwards.
GTTTTCGTTTCTTTTTTTTTTAATAAATATTTTGAAAAAGCTGATCGCAATGTCGTAACATGAATTACGGCGATAATCTGAAAAAGTCTTAATGTTTACTTCATGGCATCATTATCATAATTTATATGAGTAGCAAAAGATTGTCAGTATCAAACTTCACTTTAAACTGTCGCGAAAAATGATAAAGTATATTAATTTAGACATATTAATTAAGTCATAATTATTGCCATTTGCAGCTAAATAGTTCATAATAAAAAAGTTATTAGTAATAGAACAAGAATATCAGAAATGCGGACTTGTTTGTGTGTTCTGTAACCATAAAAATTAATAATAAAATAATTAATTCAATCTATAAATAATGTACTAAACCGCATTGCTTATAACGACATATGTCATTAACGTACAGTTCTTTAATTAAAATCAAATTGTTATAAATTATAAAACAATTGTTACAGTCAAGTCCCAGTAATTATTTGCTATTTTATTGTGAATGTTATATTTCTAACAAAACAGCTCAAATTATGTTTTTTCAATGGCATTGTAATTCATAACAACCTGTACATTCCACCGTACACCACGAGTTTTGGCATACCTAAGATTTTTCCATAAAAAATTCTTTCATTCATTCATTCTTTCTTTCAGTGGTCGACATTCGACCATAGTTATTTGATTTTTTGAAGTTTAAACTTTATTAGGGTTCTTTTGTCAAAGGGTTATACTTCTATAATCAAAGGTTTTCATCATGGCTACTCAGTTATTTGCCATGATCTATAATTATATAAAAAAATCTATGTGTAAATGAAAATTGAAATTAATTATAAATTTGAAACAATTCTCAAATTTTAAGCAAACATAACCTTACGATAATAAAGAAATTTATCACACCCATGACACAATTTTCAATTAATTTTACACGACACCATGGATGGGTGGTATTTCTGGGTGATATTGAATTAAATGTAGTCTGTTTATTATGAGAAATAGTGATTTGCCCAGTATCATCGTTTGGAAAAGTAATGGATCCACAATACAATGAAATCGTGAATCCAAGACAAAGATGTTTTTAATACTACCATTAGCTTTTGAAAATAAATTATTTTTTGTTTCTACACGAAGTTGAATTGCAACGTTGTAACCGCGGAGGTCTAAGTCATGGATTACTTTTATGAACAAAATTCTTATTTTGATTATACAAAGTATTATTTGGCTCATTTTTTTATTAAAACATTATTTGAAGTGAGTTCACCATAAAAAGTAATAAACATTACAATAACAGTTATATTTTATAATATTCAATAATCATTGTTGAATGCAGGATGAAAAATGGTAATTGGAACGTAAGACTTAAAAATGCGTACAGTCGAGCATAGCAACCTCTTTCGCAACCTTTTTTGAAGTTCGTAATTATTGACGGCTATCAAAATGCCTTTTTTATTTACATGTGTATATATGTTTTGTAAAATTCAAACAGTAGTGCGAGTAGTGCAAATTTTAATTAATTTAATGTACTTCTAATGCATTTTATATAAAATAAATAGCTTTCTGCACTTCTCCGCCATATAAACTTTAACTATGCCGAATTTCAAGTTCACCCGTTCACGGGAAATCGGTTAAAAAGGGGTACAATTTTTTTGCTTCACGTATAATAATTATATAGAGAACTTGCATTTAGGTGTCACTGCAACCGATAGTAATTGACATCGATAACATATTGAATACTTGCTTTAAAAAAGTTTGGGTACTTACGTATTAAAAACACTCTTTTATCTCGCTTTGGTTAGATTAGGTTAGATTTGCGGAAAAGGATATGGCGAACTTGCCTCGGAAGCGGTCGGTGAGCGTAGTGCATTTAATGCGCAAGTACCTATACTTTTATAAAGCAAGTATTGAATTCGTATTTAACTTTTTTGTAATAACACGGGATTTGTTTTATTATTTTACACAGAAACTATTTTTGCGATAGCTATTCTGCTATAACTCAATAATTTATTTAAACAAGTACTAACAAACGCTCTCCGAGCTACTGGCGCAGCTAACTTAATAAATATGTAATCATTATATAGTATAAAATAAAGTCCTTCGCCACCTTTGTCTGTCTGTTCGCAATAAACTCAAAAACTACTGAACAGATTTTTTATGCGGTTTTTACTAGTAGATTCATTAGGAAGGTAGGTATACAATTTATCAAGGATTTTTTATTATCTGGGCGGAACATCCTCCGCCGGATCCGCCAGTGTAATATAAATTATGTTAATATATGGATATTACGCTTAACTAATCTAACTTATCAACGGTATCTTTAAAATTATTTTGCGGTAAAATAAATAAATGTCTACGATGATCTCGAATGATAATGACTTACTAACGTTTTACAATATAGCATTGGAATTATTTTTTTCATAACTTTGAGGATATTTTGCTGTAAATAAGGACGATCGGCACACATGTGAAGACAATACATATTAATGATCTCTTAGATTTATTTAGAATAAAGTGCAGTCGTCATGTGCATTATCTACTTGATTCAATGTCAAAATGTGAGCAGTGGAAATCATGTCGCATCCGCTGAGTGCAACCACGTTTCACGGTTCGGCGCGGCGCGACGTCATATTCTATCTATCACGTTATCACATCAATATGAGCGTGTGAAAATCATGAAACTGTGTATTAATTCACAGCAAACTCTTTATTAGTATTTTCGTTTTAGATCAGATATAATCAAAACGACACTACTAAACTTTAAACGTTTAACTACTCGTTACGTTAGTCCTTGGTAATCTTTATGAACGCTCTGAATATTGTCACGCATAACACAAATTTAAAATCCGCGTCAAACTTTTTGACCGCTTTGTAGTAGATGCAACACAAATTAAGGTATCAGAGGGACGCAGATGGGGTGAAGAGGGAGCAGGCTCACCCGCATTCGTACCTCTTCCTTATGACACGCACGTTGACACGTGTGTCAGTGTCAGCGCTAGTTGCAGTACAGTCGCATTCAGAATTGTTTTGTTGTTAATTCCACTTCATTGCTATCTTCGTTACTTTTTTCCTTGTTTATATTTTCTATTATTAGAAGACCCATCTACTTCAAAAAATGATGTTTTTATGGAAGGCATTGTTTATTACAAATTACCTATTTATTGTGAATGTATTTTATGTACAATAACGGTATTGCAACATGCATAATACGTACCTGCACAGTATATGCTACAAGATATATCCCACATATAGAAACAAAGACTAAATAAGGGGCATCGTTCAATTAAAATACGCAATCTCCCAAAACTCACCAACCAGGTGATTAAATGTTATTTGAACATAATTATAACTGACAAATACATGATATGTGACCTGTTAATACTATAGCTTTGTTCTTTTTTTTTCGAACTGACTACGCTATTGACCTAGCAAGGTATTAACAGCTTCACCGAACTACTAAGGCGAGCGCTTAAGGCACTCAGCCGATTTTATTTGGGCAACTAGCTCAAGGGTGCACGGCACACCTCGGTTTGGCTGTTGCCTGTTACATGCAAACTCGCCACCTAACTTAGCTAACCCAGCTAACTATTCATATATGTTTGAGTTGTTGAGACGCATATGTGTACCAAGCATACACGCCTCAACAACCCTCCCATATATTTTTTATCGGAAAATGAGAGTTTTTTCAGTTCGATAAGGGAAAAAATAAAACCCTTCCACTTCTATGTGTAAGCGTGTAGGCGTGCACGTGTGTGGGGGTGATCGTGTAGTGTTGTAGCAGTGATGTAAATTTTTGTGTCACTGTATCGCGCGAGCAGCGTACTCAAGGGCTTCACACCGAGGGAACGAACCTAGACTTGAGTCGCTGCCGATGGGTGCCTAATCTGGTGTGCGGGAGCGAAATTTACCCCCAGACCACGGCGGCGTGATCTGTGGTTACGCGGGCGTGGGCGTGAGCACGCTCTGTTTGGAGAGACAGGCTGGTACTGATCATTCACTGCCATTATTTCATCAGGAGAGTCAATTAAAATATGTCGCGGACGTCTATAATAATACGCAGCGTTCGGTACGAGTTCGTATTGTGCGATGGATACCACTAACGGACTGGGTTATAGCTTTGTCTATTACTCTATTGTTCTGCTACTATTGTCAATTTTTATTTTATACTGTTGTTTTATTCCCTCAGTAATGATTCAATTTTTATTGTTTGTTCATTGTTATCTATGATTTTTAAGAAATATTCTATATGTATGTAATCTTGTACGTATGTCTATATCTGATCAATTCAGATAAAGAGGTCTATGTAAATTAGCTGTCAAAGCTTTTACAAGATGATACAATCGAAATCGTATCTTTATTTTACAAAGTCTTCTGAAAGTAGTAACGTGACCGTTGCTTTACTTACTGCCACATTCTTATTACCTACTTAATGTAATAGGCAAACGTCTACTTGAATCATAATTCATTAAAAACTTAACATATATTGTACGTCAAGACAAAGATTAATAAAATGTTTAATTCCTATAACAATATTTTGAATACGTTTTGTATTAACTTCTTGACTGTACTATGACCAAAGCCGAATTCTAAGCTATATTTTTATAGTGGCTAAAATGTTTGACGTAAACTGCACATATAATTACATATTATATTATGTATATAACAAGATTCCTATAGTTTTAACCTTGTTTTACATTAAACTCTTGACCACATATGTACAAGCCCGAACTCAGGCGGCTTTAGAGCGGTGAAAAAATTGATGAGGTATATATTTAGCTTTTATCACTAAGAGGAACTATAAATATCAAAACATTAAAAAATTATCTAAACCATTTAGACACTTATGAAGCTACATATTGCACCATGCAAGACTGGTGTAGTTGTAACGCTGAATAAGAAATTGAAAAGGTAAATTATTGATGCATATAACTGTGTATTTTCCAATTTACTTTATATATATTTGCCACGTACATATTTAACACTATCTATACCCTCGACTTAATCCGTGTGGAACCCTATGCAAAAATAGAGTGACTAATAAAATCATCTGAATATATTAAGTCCATTTACTTATCTACATTTTTCTCGTTCTTAACTCGAACCGTCATTTAAATTATAATAACTTTTTATAGAGTAGACCGATTTTAATGAAACTAAGACTAAATGCTAATCAAGGTGATGTTTTATCTTGAACGCAGTACTTTAGCATTGATGTGTGTTGAAACAAACATACAGGCAGACAGATATTTTTGAAAATGATTGAAATGTATCTTATTATTTATTACTTCACATCTAAAACAATTTTTTCCACAGAAATCTTAAAAGTATATACACGTTAGATTTACATTCTTATTATATGGATTGATATGGTTTAAGGAGAAAATATCTATATGTCCAAATAAATATTTGAAATCACAATCAAGATACAACAAGAAGAAAATAATAATTAAATTCAGAGCGATAGATTAATAAACGATTCTTCAATACTATTTTCTCGACGTAAGTGTTATAATAACATTAGTGATATTTATAAAAACATTATGTGTTGTCACATCGCACAACTAAATTTGTTATTAAAACATGGCCACGAGTCAGCTGCTATGTAATTAGTTTATTGTTTTTGTGACACCTAATATCTACCCACTCATGAAATGCCCATAGGGCTATTGCAAACAAGATAATGTATGTTATGTGGGTCATAATTATCATTTGATAAGCTCGCAGAGTTATTTCGTAATAGATGATGGTGTTGTTTATATAAAAATAAACTATAATCAATGTTTTCCAGTATTAGTAATAGGTTTACTTATAACCTAAAAATTGAGCCATCACGGGACACCTGGCAGATGCAACACATCAAAGTTGTTTTGTACAAGTGATATGCATAAAATAATAGATTACGACAGGAATCAGTTATGGCATAATGAAATGATAGTGCTAAAAAAATTACAAATTAGTTCCATAAAATAATTACTGTTTATTTATTTTATTACGTAAATATTCGGTTTTATTAAATACAAAAATTCAACTGGGCGCTGGCGCGGTGTTTTTGGCGGTATTTATCAAAGAGCGCTAGGTCGTCGGCGCGTGCCACGTAACACCAGTAGAACAAGTGGCCTACAAGATAGGGTTGCAAATGTTTTTGAGTATTTTGTTAATAGTTCAATGTCCGTGTTTTGTGTCGCCACGCCAACTGTCAGGTTTACCCTCCACCTATAGATGTTTCACATCGAAAAACCTTTTCAAACTTTCATGCATACCACGTAATATTTAGTTGTTCAGTGGCTTACATTCTTAAGATCAGTTTACTCTGCTTTTCTACTAATTCCGCTCTCGAACACTGCACAAGTTCAACCACTGTCAAATACTAAATTTAAATACTCTATTCAAGATATATGTACAATTACCTATATGTAATATTTAAGAGAACGTCTGATTGTGTACCTAGTATGCAAAAAAGTCACTACAGAAATAAATACGATTAAAATAACACAATTGAAATGATTATAGATATATAGAGATATACTCTCCCATTACACTTACGTATAATAATCAAATGGCGCATTCGAGATCTCTATATAGATTAATCCCAGTGTAATACAACAAAATAATACATATAAATAATATCTTTTTGAGATTTTTACAGCCTTCATTTTACAATTTAATAATGTTAAATGTAATATAAATAAATAAATAGAATGTACGTAATAATACTAGTGCTCAAACTTAGGATGTTTGTAGGAATAGTGACAACTTAAAATTTTAAGACTATATGAAATGACATATATTTCTAATATATATACATATATTAAGTATTATATATAAATTTCTTCTGTAGGTGTGTATGTCACTGAACTCCTCCTAAACGGTTGGACCGATTTTGATGTAATTTTGTGAGTTCCAGGGGGTCCGAGAATGGTTTATATTCACAATTGGACCTGGTAGCTGGCGCTGCCGTTGGATTTTAGATTTTTTTGAAGTATGTTTTTCTCGTACACGCTAAGTGGAGAAGCTGAAAATTGATACTAAAATCACAAAATACAAGTCAAAGAAGCTTTCATTCACGGAATTACTCATGACACATTTACATGACCACCGAAATAATTATATTTTACACGAAACGAGACAGTTCGCTGGCCGAGTATATTTGTCAAGCAACCTTCCATATAAGATTTCACAACTAAAAAGCGATCAACTCTCCAGAGGTCACCTTCGAACAGGTAGGCAGCGAGAAATACATATAGTTGATATGAACATGTGTTTATTACAGTATACAGTAGTCAATTTTATTATTGAATTTTAACAGCAGTATAATTATTACTTTTCTAGATATTGTCGACTTTAAAATTATTGAGGAAAATTGTAATATCGGCACTATTGCTTCCCTCATAAGTAAACAGTTCTACTACGTACCACCGGTAACGTCTACTAATATTAATATTAATTATACAATTAGAACATATAAACAATTTAACATACTCGACAAATGTTTTAATTTATTTCATTTGTTTTCCCACTTTAATATAAATTATTATCTCCATACCTTCGTTTAAGTATCTACTCTTTCGATGTACTGCTATCACCCGATTGTAACTTTTTTTTTTAATAATTTCTTCTATTTTTGAAACCTTGAAAGTGATCCTCAATCAAACGTATTCTTTGTTTAATGATACTAATTTACTTGTAAGGTTACATATTCCTAACAATTGTAAAAATAAAATATTATGATGTTTATATTTTATATTTTGTCGGTAATTTAAACATTCATATTTGTTTCTCAAAATATACGAATAATATAAACAAAACAATATTATAAACATTACATGAACGGGATCTGATTATAACAATTAAACTGTAATCGCATTCAATAGACAAATACAAAAATTAGTCATACAATTAAAATCCTTGATTAATTCTAGAAAATATAGTACAAGTTATTTTAAACACCTACCACGTGTATGCCTCAATGCCGACCTGCAAAAAACCGATCTGATACTATTGGAATACGATATTATCGAGAAAAGTTTCTTTATCTAAAAAACATTTAATTGACAGCTCTATTCTGGTTTATAACAATATATCTAATCATGCGTAATTCGTATAGAAGATTATATCTCAATTCAGTCTAGTTTTATTTAGTTAAGCAATTCTTTATTACAGCTTACTTCAAGGTCACATATAAATAAATAACTTTAACACATTAGATGACATGAGAAAGTCTTTGTAGGTAGCGAGCAAATAAAATGGAATTAATGCTGAATCATCAGACTAAATGACACTATTTTATTGTAATACTTTGAGATTATTTCTTCGTTAATCCCATGAAAAGATATATCACCAACAAAATATAATCTAGAACTATTAGTATATATATTTTTTTAGAATTACCTGCAATTAACTACCTCACAGAATTCATCTTTTTATAATTGCGGTATAAATTACTTTGTGTATAAAATGAGAGATTGATAAATTAATAATACGACATTAACAGTACTGTCATTGGATACAAAATTCCTGGCATGTCAAAGTGAAATCAATATATTTTGTATGTTTACAAAGGTTTGACAAAATGTTAAACTCTATTGATCACAAAGTAAACATTTGCAAAATTTTATATACGGATGGGACCATTTTGGTTTAAGTAGATTATTTGACAATAATTTGAATTACTAAACGTTCGTTGCGTGTTTTATTTTATACAAAATTATGTATAACTAGATATGCTCTGCGGTTTCACTTGCGACAATTTTTTCCAACTTCGACTTGAGATTCGCGCGGCGCGCCTTTCGCGCATTAGTACATTGATGCGTAACTTATTTTCTAATCCTGAACATTGTGTGTAAATTCCCGTCCCCTAAGTGCCGTAGCTTGATGTTAGGCAATCTGTAAGCTTCAAAAATGAATATTCTTCCAAGTTTAATGAATAGCCTTAGCGATTAACGCAATCAAACAAACAAGGAAACAAACATTCACTTGAACTTTATTAAGTTATTGATAAATGCTCGCGACTTGGTTTGCGATATAGATATACATTACAGATAAATAATTAAAATGCTATTGCTATTAGTTATTTAAACCTGGGCATGAGAAAATAATTGACAAAAGTACTGTAAAATATAATATAATAAATAAATATATAACGTTATAAAACAGGATAAAAGAACAATAATATAATGTATGCATTTAATTCAAACTAATATTTTTACCACTGTATCATCGTTGGTGTTCTTGTTAATAACATGGAGTAGAATATCTAAAACAACACTGAAGATGCAATATGATCTCATATGTGAAAGTAACAAGTGCTCCATTTACTTTATTTTTATCCCGTTTTCAAGGGCGCCTGGTTGCATACGTGTCTCAAGCGATGTGAAGGGTTTCGTTAAAATAAAAATTAAACGCATTTCGATATAAACTTCGAGTTTAATACTCTTGTTGGGATATTACGACAACGCGGATGTTTTTTATGCGTTGAACTAAAATATTTTTACATATATATGGGCCTACAAATGGTGACGTCATAGATTTTATTGACATGTCCAATAATAAAAATTAAATGTATTTAATTTTAGTTAACTTCTTCACTTTAGGCTATAACCGTATTAAAGTTGAAACCACGCATATACTGACTGACAATTATTGTGTGTATCACAGTAATCTATACTAATATTATAAAAAGATAAAGTTTGTGAATTCATGACGCTGTAGAGGGTAATCTCAGGAACTACTGGTCCGATTTCAAAAATTATTTCAGTATTATATAATCCATTTATCAAGGAAGGTTATACATCATCACATCAAGCGGATATGAATATTTCAAAATCGGCTGCGTGTTACCGTTAGCCCGAAGTAAGTATTCCACGCGAACGAAGTCGCGGGCAGAGTTTAGTTACTTATGAAGAAGCTACTGGATGGATTATAATATTTATTTTTGTTTTACTGCTAAAACACTCGGTTGTTATCTTTGGATTGGATAAAAATATATCACATTAGCTTCATTTAATATAACGTTATTATACTTTTAAGATACGACATTTATAAACACTGTGTTTTCACCGATGTATTTTCTCATCGTGGAGAAGTGAGGCAAGCTGTGTGGTGCGCATGGACAGGAGCGGGGAAGAATACTTAACAGATTGTATACGAATACATTTGAATAACAATCTGATCCGCTTATGTTTTTTCTTGTATATTAAATATTTTGATGAGATTATACGGTGCAAACAACGTCGCTGTTATAAGTTAGTGTTTAATGAAGAATGTAGTAGAGAATTTTAAATCCCAAAATGATACCGTTTATGCATAAATCGTAATCGGACAGATAAAGGAATCCATCGAAATGCATAAAATAAAATTTGGAAAGTGTGTTGCACAATCTAATTAATTGTTAAGTTGCGAAATCGACTGTTGATTACAACCGTTATTTAGCGACAACGGAAGTTCGGACACTGCTTAGTTGCGTGAAAAAAAAATTTATAACATATAGGAGGCAAACGAACATGCGGGTCACCTTTTGTTAAGCGACCACTGCTGTCCATAGACACTAGCAACCCTACAGGAGTCGCAAGTGTGTTGCCAGCCTATGTTTGGGGGAATGGAGAGAAAGGGGGAGGAGAGATAGGTCTCCGGCGCTCTCACTCACCGAACGCAACAATGCAAGCACTGTTACTTCACGTCGGTTTTCTGTGAACATTTATGTAGAAAATTCATTGGTTTACAAAATATCCTAAACATAAGCAGAAGCCACATCACGATAGTTTTGTATTTAATTGGTTAATTGTAACAATATTTCGATCAATATACAATTAACACGTTTTTCCGCAATCCGAATAACTTCCAACACGCGAACAAACAATTCAAGTTCACACAATCTCTCCTATCAAGGACAAATAACCATTACTGTTTGTTATTTAAAATTATTCTCTCCTCCATCGACTGGCTGACTGTAAGTTATCTTCAGTTTTGTTCTATTTCATTTATTTAATAATGTATTTATTCCCACGTACGAAATATAAAAAATAATCTAAAAAAATGTGGCGCGAAATATCTAAATTCAAAATTAAATTATCATTCAACATCCTACTTGACAAGGATACTTAAGGATCTCACCGAACATATACACAAACGACTCATGTTATTTGCAGCAACAGCAGCCTTACGTCCGCGTTGACTCATATTAAATGAGACTTTTGAATTTTCCTTTTGATAAAATCGTAAGGTCAGAACACAAAGTAAGTAATTTTACAAATGCCTTTGACCAGATCGAATATCGACTTCCTAGAGGTGATTGAAAGATATCATTGACAAAAACAATCATCGTATTCGGTGGCCGATTGGCTGAGTAAAAAAATACTATTGTTACGACTTGCCCCTACAAGCTGTGTTGAGAAATAACATTCATTGGTTTTAAGGTCGAATGTATTTAATAACATTATAGAATTATAAGGTTTTTTTATCCCTTCATAGTTATAATAACCATAAAATTAATAAAAACCACAACGTTCTTGGTGTATACGTGATCAAATTTAATCAATCGATTAACGTTTGGTAGAGTAGACTACATTTCGAGAATTTAGAATGGTTATTCTTATTGATATTTATGGTTATTAAATATGTAGTAGTAATTAATTGCGCAATTATCAATGTGACTAGAAGTTCAGATAATTAATGTAGAAATAAGAGATAAATCTAATTTACAATAATGTAAATTAAAATAAAGAATATAAAACGTTTTTTTTTTATCTGTACACCTCAATAATCCATAACGTACTCTTTTACCTATCAACAATGGCAAAAAAACTTCAAACCCTTGTTACATAGATATGTTGAAACGGTATCATGAAACAGAACTAAAACTTCACTTGATTTTAAAAATAACTCTGAGAACATAGGCTCTCTTGAATGCACAATGCAATTAAAACAGGTATCATATAAATCCATATTCATATTTCGGTAACAAAGTATTTTAACATTACTTATCATTTAGTGGTTGTTACTTGAACATTATCTCAGTATATAGATAATGTTATAGATACATTCATTGCACGTCATTAGTAGTCTTATGTCTCATCTCAAGTGCCTCTTATTGAGGATAGATAATATTACAATGTTCTTGCATATTATTAAACAAAAATATATTACGCACTGGAATAAAAATATTAAAGATATTTTAGAATAAATATAATTACACCTAAATACTTCAATAATATTACGCAAGACCTTAACAGAATCCATTTTAGTACGTGAATGACTGTACATTCGTGACATTTATTTTATAAGGTTGTATTTTCAAGAGCATATTAATGGCACACAATGAAAAATAATATCGATCGCAAGTGGGTGTATTTACGATACAATATTTTGTGAAACTTTACTTCAAATTCGAAACGGATTGAAGCCCATGATGTAGCAATGTTATTACCAATTTCATTAACTGTTGCTTCAAATTTGTGTATTGTTTTCATAATGATGCTATTATGAAATATATAAAATCAAATTTGAATAATAGTTTTTGAAGTTATACTTCTTTTGGCGCGTTAGGGAAGAATGATGAGTGTAAATTTTTACGATGCCCGCGCTCACCGTCACGAGAAACCAACACCCTGAAGTTAGCTTTAGTCAACATTTTGTTTCTTTGTATTTGTAGTTTGTATTTCTTTGTATTAAAACTTTCAATGTATTAAATACCTTTTTTTATTGTAAGTGTCGTTTTTTCTACAAACGTAGAATAAGTCAAAAGATAAAATTTTTGAAAACATTTCTATCTTGTTACGCTAAAGAAGTATAATTTCTAACGCATATACATCAGTACACACACACTTTTTTAAAACAAAATTCTCTTTACCATTCTACGTAATTAAGAGAGTTTTTAGTGAGTTTATGTTTTTTATTTTATTTTGTATTTAAATATTTATTACTTAAAGTTTGTGGCTAAATCTGATCATGAAGAGTATTTATTTAGGTCTAAATTACATCTATTACTTTCCGTTGCCACATCAAAAAGGTTCTTTATGATTATAGTACAAAAGATATATTTTTGGGACTGCTTTTTCTTTAATAATTTGAATTCTAACCAAACATATAATGTAAAAGTAATGTGACCACTTAGTTACGTTTTTAGTTCTAATTTGTTCCATACGTTATCTATTGCATCAAAATTTAACTTAATTACAAATTGGATAAAAATAAACTTGAATATTAAATTGATTCCCAAGTTTTTGAAATTAAACTAATTATGGGAGAGCTGTGAAATTCTGATCCGTAACCTTTTTGTGTGACGAAAATTGGTGGGAATAAACACCGGTCGAGAAGTGTTGGAAACATGGGCTCTCGTTCAATCACTAGAATTAAGCATCTCAGGAGAGAGCTACAGTCCCTGGCCTCCTCTACCGTGCGGCGGATGGTACACCGTGGGGTTTTAGTCCGTGCAAGTCGGACATAACCCACTCTCTCCCCTGGGAGGGTGGCGTATCCGTTAGGAATTTCCCCACGTTAAAAAAAACAACAATCAAGCAACGCCGGGCGCGGTCAATACTTCGATACCCATCTAGACCGTCTGGATACACCACGTGACGTTGGTTTTTTGTTACATTTTTTTAAAATCACTAGTTACTTTTTGTAATGTCAGTGATCTAATATATGTGAGTGTATTTTTGTTGTCATTTAATGTTTCCCTGTCAGAAAGACACACTAACAGAGAGATGTCGCCTTTTGTAATATTTAAAGAGGTTTATATATTTAGAAAATTTACAATATTCAATATTCATATTTCACGGGGCTATTAATCATTAGAAATCAGAGAAGAATCTAATGTTTATTGCTGTAACTCTGGTACAACGCTAATAAACAGAACGGGATGCAAAACGTAAACTGTAATGTTAGTAGTGAATCGTTCGTGACCGATTTTTCCAGTATAATGAGCTGCTTTTCCTTTTTGTTAATTGTCACGTCCGTAGGCCCTGAACACAATGCCCGGGCCATTGTACCTAGTTCATTGTTGTATTATGTTCACGGACGATCTATACCGGATTTTAGTACTAAACTACTGAAACTAAGCAATTTCAAACTCAAATATGAAATAACTATACTTAAAATAACTCAACAATAAATTGTACAATTATTTCCTTACCTATATAGTATTCTACTAACAACTTTTATTTTATATTATAAGCTATTGACATTTTATTGTTATATTATATAAGAAATTCTTTAGCGATCTAAATTGATAATTGTGCACTCATTTTAAATAGTGTCTCATCACTGGCGGCTTCTGACTTTTTGTACACTACTTTATAATAATAACTTTAAACGATTCGAGTAAGGTTGACTTTGCAAAAACATAAGTTTATAGTACAGCTATAAGTACTTAAGTATAATGATGAGTTTTTGAGAACGGTTTGAGCGTTACTTTTGTTCGAGATTAAGTCAATAAGTCCATCGGTCTCAAAGTCAGCTAAATCATTTCAAGTTACGTAAAAACTAGAATATTATGCAATTGAATCGATCAAGTTTTTTTCCATGAAGAAATGATGTTTAATCGTTTTAATTTACAACCTATAGACAATGCCGTGATTCCGAGGAAACAGGTTTTAATTACGTTCTTCTAATCACGTTACTTATTCATAATTCTCTATAGTTAGCTTTATTTATAATGAACAATGACAACAATATTATATATAAATATTTTTAAGATGTTTTTAACAATACTTATAATTTAATCGTAGGGTTATGCTTTAAATTCCCTTATACTACACCAACAACCGGTCCCGACTTTGTTCGCATCAAATACACCATAATAGATTATAACAAAACAGCTCATAACGATAAACCTGAACGAAGCCTACTATGTATTCATATTTTACAAAAACATCAACAAAACCATATGTTTTTATAATAATAGTATACATATCAATAGTTTGGCATATATATGTATACCTACAAATGTACAGAATCGAATAAACATATAAAGAAAATGTTAATAAAAAAGATATGAATAGAAATACAAGATAATGTTCTAAACAGGTTCTCTTCATAATTATAATCAACATACTTTTTATTTCCACTTTATATATATAAACAACTGTATACGCTGTATATGTATATCTTTTCAACGCATTAAGATAGAATTTCTTTAAATCTGTATCTGTATACAGTTTTTTATTGTAAAAACCAGTAACTTCTCGTTATTTAAGTGACGCTGCGGTTATTCGGTGTAGAATATTACTTTAATGTTCATAGATTTATCCATTGCATTTTCCAGATACTTATACTATTCGCACGAGGTGGCCATTTGGTCATCGGTGGAATTTGGAGTATTATCACGGATGGAAGGTTTTAATCAATTCGTCAATTGATTTCTGTTTATATACATACATTACAATAAGCTAGCAAGTCATACCCGTTTCGATCTAGATGATATATTATATAATTTACAGTTTAAAATCAAAGATTGTTTACAAATCCGTCATAGAAATTACTTTTTTTCTTTGTATAACATTAAATCTGTCATATATTCAAAGAGAGTCGATAAACTCGACAACCAAAAATCAAATATAAACTAATCAAAATTTAAATATATTCAAAGAGCCTTTTTTAACTTAAGCTGGAATACATATATTCTTATCAAAATGTATTAGAAGTACACTCTCGAGCTTGTCTTTGCTCAATATTTCCTTTTTGCGTACGACTAGCCGGACTATTGTTGCTTTCTAAAATCTCATTTCTGTAGGTTTGCGTTTCATAAATGGTTACTCGTATTTTACAAGGCAAATTGATAGATAATATTCTGTGTCTATAGTAAACATTTTGTGTAAGAGCCGCTATTAAGATGTGAAAGAGCCGCATGCGACCCGCGATTTATAATATGTATGCTGTAATTGTCTATCTCACCTACGTCATGTTCACTGCAAAACTGTATTTAAGTGAAAATGTATTAATACTACAATTAAAGCAGCTTTGTAATTCTTTTTTTTTAATAAAATCTAAAACATATAAATGGTGAGTATACAGCATCGTCCACTTTTCTGAAGGCTTTTCAACGATATACAATTTTGTAATCAGTACATTATTTTGATGGATCTCATAAGGTTTGGCCCGCTTATAATTATTTCTATTATACATCGACTGTACTTTTCAATAATGTGTATACACTTTGTAAAGAAAATATATAACTATTAGACAGAACCATATCAAAATTCCGTTGCATTGTTTATAAGAAATATTTAAATTCACAGACGCGCCGTCGGAACTTCGTCTCGCCCACCCTCTAATGTGGGGCGTGCGGGGAGTCAGCATCAGGGAGGCCCCTCTGGTGAGGCATCACTCTCCTAGCGTAACGACGGGAGTGTCTTATCTGCGGGGGTGGAGCCGTCTTTAAACGGCTTGCCCCTGTGGTTGTCTCATCTGTCTCGTCTGTGCCCGGTCATCGGTTGTCTCTCCCTCACTCTTAGGCGTTCTCACTCGGGTGTGGTTGGTAGTGCCTGGTGCGCCGGGACAGCGTCAGCTGGACCTTCCATCATTCGTAGGCATCTCCTTGTGATATCCCATGCGAATGCCCTCTTCGCGGATATCTCTCATTTGGGCTTTCATCTTGGTATGCTACTCAGCTTTAAGCTTTCGGGCTTCTTCTTCAGAGACTGTTTTAAGTTTTTCCGCTCGTGCTTTTGCTAAGATCCTTAGACCTATTAACAGTTCCTCGAGTCGGGTGTCATCTACTTGGGGCTGCTCTTGAATTCCCTTAGGGCCTTTCTTCTTCCTCCTCCTGCTTCTTTTAGGGCCCCTGGTGGGAGGATCGTTGGCAGGTGCCATAAGGCTGGCCGCCGCCGTCTCCTCAATTACCCGCGGGGCCGCTCTAGCTTGCGCGTGTCTCCCGGTTGTTGTCCGGGCCACAGTGCCTGCACGGTGATTCCTGAGCTCGCGTGTGAACACGGGGCATCTCTTGTTGTTTGATGGGTGGGCGCCCCCGCAGTTGGCACAGGTCGCCGGCTCATCTTACGAACGTTCGCATTGGCGGGTGGAGTGTGGATCCCCGCACCGCACGCAGGCTATCTGCCGATGACATTGCAGGGAGGAGTGACGGAACTGTTGACAGCGGAGACACTGCGCCAGCCGGCGTTCTCCCCTCCAGGCTTCAATTCTAATGGCAGGCATGCACATTAGTGTCGTGGTGTTATAAATGGCGGGTATTAGCCCGGGCGTCCTCTTAAGTACGGCGTGGTAGATGCACTCGGGTCTACCGCGTCGGCCATTAATTTCCCGGACATATTCGGTCACGAAGCCCTCTCTTTGGAGTGCTCCGATGATATCCTCTGGGTTTATTCGTCTTGGGAGGCCGCGGATTGCGACCTTCAGGCCTTGCTGAGAGGGAGGGGTGTATGTGAACCAACTAGCCCCCTCTAGTTTTTCTAAGAAATCCAGGGTGATTTGGTGTTCCTCGATGTCTTCTGGGATAAATAGCACCTTGTTTTCATAGGCACGGACGTTAGGGCCGCGCCCCAACTGCTCTGCCAGTCGTGGGAGTAGCCTGACCCAGTCGTGGGAACTCTCAACTACAATTGGTGGGTAGCGCGGGCCTTTTGCGTCGGGTGAAGCAGGCGTCTCTAGTTCGTCCGCGGCGGCAGCACTGTCGCGCGGAGGCTGCAGATTAGGGTTCCGCGGGCGCGCAACTGGTTTAGTTAGCGGATCGCGCGCAGGAGCCGCTGCGATCGACGCATAAGAGAGCTGCTCGCGGGCAGCCCGTCGCGGAGGAGCGGGGGCGTGTATGCGCGCACCTGCACCGCTGGGGAATCGGTTTTGTCGCGAGGCTGTGGAGTCTGCGCGAGTGGTGTGATGCAGGCTTTCTTTTGTTTCGGCGGCTGGGCGTCTGATGGTGAAGGCAATATTGATGCGCGGTCGGACGCGGGCCCAGCTTCGGGTGCGCTGCGCTTGCGTAGGTCGGAGCACGGGCTCGCGAACGACCTCGAACGCGGTGACGACGGAGCCGTCTACAGACGCGCGGATAGCGACCATGTTTTTATGTCATTTATTGGTTTCATAACTTGCTTTCTTATTATTTACATGTATAAGAGATCAACGCTGTGCTTTTTTTTATTTTTAAGATATCCTATTAATGAGCAATGGGGGCTCAATGGTAGCGTGTTTAGACACCACGGCGATTGACGTAGATTCGAAACCTCACGATTAGTCTGAACTTTCGGTGAAGGAATACATCATTAAGACTGGCTAGTTGAAAAGTAAGTTGAAAATATGTCGCCAAGTATATCATTAAGCAAAAGGTGAGTTGCGTCAGCTGTATTTTATAGTTAGTTTTCTCTTTGGGTTTAAAGTCTTTACTATGTTATGCCGCAAGATAATTTAACATGAGATGAGTTTGTGGTTAAATGCCATAAATAAACCTATAAATAATATAAAATGTATAACCTTATACCTAAAATTATATACTAACCAAAAATAACTACAATTAATAAAAAACAGTGGTATTTAGATTAGATCATTTACAAAAATCGAAACACTAAATAACACTGCTGTTACAATACTGTCGTTGCTGGAAAAAACATTTTTTTTTCAAAATCAATGAAAAACTGATTTCTCGCTATGTAAAAGTTCTTTGAAACCATGTATTTTTTATTATAAATTAGACTAATAAAAGTACTATGCTTTATAATGTAATATACTAATACTATACATTATATAGTGACGACACGATTTCACCCGATTGCTTTTTCTTGAAACTAAAAATGATACAATATTGTTGGGGGATAGAAGTCGTTAGTAGTTCATTAAAAGTTAATTAGAGCGCTATTTCTCGCTTCACTTTAGATATATTTTTATAATTGTTTTACTGAGTTTTGAGTTTTACTGTATTTTACTGAGTGGCTATAACTTTTTCTATTAAGATTAATTAAAATATTAATTGACGATAATTTCGAGTTACGACTGGTTTGTAATAGGAGTGCGATATGTTCTACTTCCACGAATCTCCTAAAACTTATATTTGGAATACTTTTTTTCTAATTTATTGTTTAATAAATGCTTAGTAATTCTACACTCTAATTTAGTGAAATACCTAGATGAATTAAAAAATATTTAATAATAAATATATTCACTCAATCTGACGACAATGATTACGATATTTCCCATAACTTTATAAAAGCAGAAATATTAAACTTGTGATTATATCGTGTAGGTCTTCATACTATAAATGCACATTAAATTATGGTTCACAGCTAGAAAGAAATAATTACTTATTGTAACAATGGCATACAATAATGAGAGATATGACTTTTAATGTGCCATTAAAATGTAGAACTTAGAGTTGACGATTAAGTTACTGGTCTACTTTGAACAAAAACTAAAATAATGCTTTCACTATTTATTTCCTTTCCCGACCTCATCAGCATTGTCTCTGTATCATTATAAAACTTCTTAGTTATACAGGCACGTATTTATAATCATATTAGGTGGCTATAATTTATTTAGCCGTATAATATAGAGAATAGTCTTACGTAAATATTTTTAACACAATCTTTAGTTTAGTTTTAACACTATCAGATAGCAGAATGGCCTATGCGTTATGGGGAATATGCGTTCAATACGTACTCGACAATTTTGAATTCAAACCTGAACTAATGAATTGTTTAATTGGAAGGAATCATATTAATTTATAATATGTCTGTCACTAGAACATTTCAAAAATAATAATTAATAATATTTTTCATAACACAAGCTATTATATTTAACTAATATCCGTTTGGAAATCGGCTATGCTTGTATCTTTAAGAATGAGGGTATATCATCTAGATATAACTCTTGTAATTTACTCGACACTTATCGTTATATTTGGGTCAATTTAAACAATATCTTTATAAACGATAGCTCTTGTGTTATAGATTTTTATTTCATAGCAATTAATTAGAGCTTATATTCTAATTATAGTTTTAAATTGTTTAATATACCTTAAAACGTGCACTGCTAGTATTTTCGTAATATTCGTAACCAATATAATAATAAAACTCAGTATTAAAGACTGAAGTGGAAACGAATTACGTTTACTAAAGGGTTTTATTTTTAATGATACAAATAAAGAATCTTAGGGACTTCGAGGACTAAAATAGGAAATAAAGAGTTACTTGTTACCAAATACATATCTGGCATTGGAGAAAGTAATGCAAAATTAATTGATTCTCGAACATTCGACAGTTATGGCATATTATATTGCACACACGGCTTCCGCAATTTATGCAAATCCAATAATACTATTCTGAGATTATATTCAAGAAGTTGTGATCGGAAATGACGGTCTTCTTGGTCGTTTCTATTTTTTACCGGATAAATGATACCATTATCTGTGCATATTAGAAACCCGCGCTCAAAATATAATTGGACGAAATGTTTTTGGAAATAACTTTATTACAATTTAACAATAATAATATAAGTCTCTATATATATTTAGGAAATGAATGAACGTTGCAAAAGTTAAAAGTTTTGTACGCTTTGCAAGCATGAAACAAGCGTAACCTAAAAAGCAAAACTGATGACTTCAATATTACAGATAAAACTTTTCACATTATATTATTATACAAACACAATCCCATTTGCAAATAAGTGCACAATTAAATTCTTCGTTTCGTCTCGAATTGCGTAACCGGTTATTTCGTTGCATAATCTGTGTATTTAACGTAGATAATAATGAAGTTACAAAGTGTAGAAGAAATATGTGTATTATTATAAAAACGTCTACATGTTTAATAATATTTGGCCTCAAGAATAGGCTACAGGATCATCTTACACGATGGTAGCATGCCCCGTTAAGAAGCACTCACAAAAGGCTGCTATTATTTTAAGGGATCCCTCATCAGATGATATAATAGCAAATAAACCATCGCGTAAGTTAATTAAAATTAAAACCTCTTCATTACTATTATGCCATGTAAAAATAATATAGATTTGTAATATTAAAGTTACTTAATAGCAAAAATAATGGAGTAATTTATTAATAAAAGTAACAGATTGTTGACATCCTGATTTCTCTTATAGGAAACCTCCGTTACGCATTTTAGGAATAACTGCTTTAAGATACTTACAATAGTATGTTACTGTATAGAATGTGAAACTGAAAAAAACTGATGCTTTGCTGCGTTCGCAGTTCGCAAGATATGCCAGTTGACATGTACTTATTGCCACTGCTTGGTCTACTTTCATAGTATAATTAATGTCTTGCGGTATTTTACTGTGACAGGCAATGGCTAAAGTAAGTACTATATTTATATTATAGAAATGGAAAGTTCGAACGATCTAAAATATAGAATGGAACCTCGTGAATCACTAGAAGTCAGGTTTCATAAATTAATATAGTGTCTTAACTTTGCTTTTCCAAAATATCATTAATAATTGAACGTATGTTGGCAAGAGAATAAATGTTTCTAACGACTGGTGTAACTTAAGTACTAGAAATAAACACAAATTTGCAATTCTATATTTTACACTAAAGTCGACTAATAGAAGTTTTAGGTGATAGTATTAAGTTCTACAATAAGGGTCCAAAGTACATGACCGATAGGACAGTCAGTAAGTTAAAGCATCATCTTAAACTACTTTTACTACCAAAAGGCTCATATAGACTGTTAAGTGAATGATAGTAACTTGTATAGTTTTAATAAATGTGTGGAACAAAGAAATCGAAACAGTTATAAGGATTGCCGATGGAAGTCAAAATTCTAAATAATGGAATTTAAATTGTGTTCTTTTTAAAATTTTTAAATGAAGTATAGTGTGAACTCTTTAAATTGAAATTGTTATCATTACTCTCTCTTTCACATCTATTGGTACTCCGAATAATTATTATTTGGGGTGCAAGGGCTATCGAACACCATCTTAGATGCTCAAGCCAACCTCACCTGCACGTGGTGCACCCTGCCGAATAGCGGACGAGGCTCTGGCGAATGTTGGCTCCAATTATGGTTTTGGTCATGATGGTAAACCAAGTAATCCCTGATCCATCTCAGCATGGTGGTAGGGTTATTACCCGACTGTTTAGCTACCACCCTCGGGTGTAGAATATCGCAAAATAAAGGTTCTATATGGACCTTTTTGTTCCGGCATAGTGAACGAGAACCAGCCCTTCCACCCTTACGTAAATCTGATAATTCCCTTGCTTATACTGCAAAAGAAAAGCCAGATCTTTTTTGTAACCTTTTCGCATTAAACTCGACATTAGACGAATGGAATGCATCACCACCTAACATCTTGTGGTGTAATAACTCAATGCCCGAAATGACATTCACTCAAACAGCGATACGGCGCATCCTTTTCTCTCTTGATATCAATAAGTCGAGTGGACCAGATGGAATTCCAGCAATAGTTCTTAAAACATGTGCTCCTGAGTTGGCTCCTGTTCTTGCACGTTTGTTCGGAATTTGCTACTCATCCAGTCAGGTTCCAAACTCTTGGAAGATAGCCAATATCCATCCAATACCCAAAAAGGGTGATCAGACGGACCCTGCTAATTACAGGCCTATGGCGATTACCTCACTTCTAAAGTGATGGAGCGAGCCATTAATACACATTTATTACAGTATTTTGAGGGGCACCAGTTGATCAGCGACCGCCAATATGGCTTTCGTCACGGCCGGTCAGCTGGTGACCTTCTGGTTTACTTAACACAAAGATGGGCTGAAGCTATAGAAAGCAAGGGAGAAGCTTTAGCAGTTAGCCTAGATATCGCAAAGGCTTTTGACAGGGTCTGGCATAAGGCAGTCGTTTCCAAATTAAGAGCCTACGGTATCTCAGAAACTCTTTGCATGTGGGTATCGAGTTTTTTGTCCGGGTGTAGCATAAGAGGTGTCGTAGATGTCCACAACTCTGATGCCTTGGCAATAAATGCCGGTGTCCCACAAGGTTCTGTGCTATCTCCTACACATTTCGTTCTGCATATCAATGATCTACTGGATATTTCTAATATTCATTGTTATGCGGACGACAGCACAGGAGATGCCGTATACTCGGGTCGTGCAGGTATTTCTCAGATACATGTGGAGCGAAATCGGACCTACCTTGTGTCTGAGGTTGAAAGGTCGCTGGACAGGGTCTCTGATTGGGGAGAGGCGAATCTTGTCCTATTCAATCCCTCTAAGACACAAGTATGTGCGTTTTCTACAAAAAAAAACCCCATTCATTATAGCACCAAAGTTCCGGGACACCTCTCTAAAATTAGTAGTACTATCGGGATCCTTGGCGTCACTACGTCTAGCGATGTACAATTCTGGAGTCACTTGGAAAGCAAGGCCAAGTTAGCATCTAAAAAACTTGGTATTCTCAACCGGTCCAAGCAGTACTTCACACCAAGGTAACGACTTGTGCTCTACAAAGCTCAAGTACGTCCTCATATGGAGTACTGCTCATACATATGGGCTGGCGCTTCTGCCTACCAGCTTTCTCTTTTTGACTCAGTGTAAAGGCGAGCTATTCGCATTATTGACGATCCCGAATTAACATGCGACCTAGAGTCTTTAGAGCTTCGCAGAGATATTGGCAGTCTATGTGTGCTCTATCGCATGTATAACGGAGAGTGTTCTGAGGAACTCTTTAACATGGTGCCCTCTTCACCATTTCAGACTCGCACCTCCCGCCGCTGGTTGGCTGCTCACCCGCACACCTTAAAAACTAGCAAGATGGCGACCACCGCGAGGTTCTCTCGGACCTTCCTTATGCGTACGCTAGCGTTGTGGAATGGGTTGCCCAGCACCATTTTTCCTCAAGGCTATGATATGGGGCTCTTCAAGAAAGGACTGAAACGCGCTCTTCAAGGTCGGCAACACAACAGTGATGCTCCTGGTATTGCAGTTGTCCATAGGCGACGGTAGCCGTTTACCACCAGATGGGCCGTCTGCCTGTTTGACGTCTTTTGGCATTAAAAAAAACCACACTTTATATGTATGCACAATACGGTTGGTCATGCTTACTAACATGTCATGACGCGAAATTATAAATGTATCTCTTGCCAAAGAAATAGCGCCCCACGAAGTTTTCACTTTAAAAAATCTAACCCGATCGAGTTTCTCGTCGACTGTTTTCAATTATTAGTTATATATGTTCCGAATCAATGGTAGTAGTTTAGCGTTCATAAGTAGGCGGCACTTATGTTGAGAGGGCACTTAAGACCTAAATTAAATGTTTGATTTTGGAAGAGCAACTTAAGCCCTCTTTGTTTTACGATTACTTTTGTACATTGTACATATACATTTGATGACATTATATTAATGACATTAATGTATAATTGTTGGATAATTAATAATATTAAAAAGATATTCCGAGTAGAGATGATCGATATTAAATGATGTTGAATAAAAAGTCTTTATTCAATTTTTGCCCTGAGAAGGCATTTATGATTAGATGCCTTTATTAATCGATGTTTTTTTTTAATTATTCTCTTTATTTTATACGTTGGGGCAGCGATAGCATGGCGGCCATGTAGAAGTATAACGTCATGGTTATTAATTTAATCGATCAGTCCACCACCAACAATTGAATAACGCGTTAACTGATACAGAAACAGAACACTGGCTTTAGTTACGACAAATTATCCGTAGGTGTGACTAGCCCAACTGTCTGAGCGCGTATGCCCAACATCTATTCGTGGGTCGCCATCAATGGCATTTAACACCGAAGTAAATAATGAACAGCCGATACCTTCAACCAATGGCGTCTCACATCGGGGGTAAATAGTGAACAGCCGATAACTTCAATCAATAGCGTTTGAGGTCATTAATATCACCCCCGCTATAGTCAATAGCGCGGTATCACAGGTTAATAGTGGCTCCCCCGATATATATGTATTTTTATTACAACATTAATTGTTATTCTGAGAAATTTCGTGTTGGGTTTCATTATTTCACCATCAATACGAAAAAATCAAAATCGTGCACAAGCACAGGTGCCTTTTACGTTGGTAATCACTCGTCAATTGCGCTAATGAGCGATGTGTGCTCGCATTGACGACATCGCGTCACGCGCCTAACTGTTCGCAAGTTTCACAATAATATAAACGTTCTAACAATACAATCGATATATGTATACATAAATATATTGTAAAATATGTTCAATTAATATTTTTAAATGTATGTATTATTACGATTTGAAAACAACATTTGTAAAGACAGACGTGCTGAGTGAATATACTTATTGTTCTAAAACATATTCTTTAAACAAACTATTGAATGAGTATATCTAACTTGTGAAAGGCACTAGCTGTTGATTTATTATAAACTGTTTGCTGAATAAACCAATGAAAAAATGTGTGAATTTATTATATAATAGCCTCTGCCCGCGACTTCGGTAGCGTGGACATAGTTAATTTGAGCTAACTAATATGCAGCGAAAGGTCTCAAGAGGAAATAACACCCCGATTTTTAAACATTTTTCATTGTTGCTCCGCTCCTATTGGTCTTAGCGTGATGATATATAGCCTATAACCATCCTCGATAACTAAGCTATATAACAATGAAATAATTTTTCAAATCGGACCAGTGGTTCCTGAGATTACGCCCTACAACGTCACAATTCACAACGTCACAAACTCACACACTCACAAACTATACCTCTTTATTATATTATTATTAGTATATTAGTATAGAATAGTATAGAATTATTAACATTTCATATGTAGTTTTAATTAGAATCACACTTCATCTTTAATATTAGCAATTTAAATGAAAAACGATGTCTCGTATATTTATACTGTGACAATATGAATTAGAAGCGACGTTAAAAAGGAATTAATGCGATTAAATAAAATTACATGATACAAGCACATTTAAGTTGACAAAAAATTGGATACGTGTGTAGATGTTAATATTTATAAAGTCTATTTAACTTTTTTACACATACGACTGAATATGGATCTGAATTGTCATTAACAGTATAAGTCAGTATTTATGGATGATTTATCGACTAGGGCCGAAAGACGGATTAACTACATGACATTAAGACAATTGGGATCAATAGAAAGGTCACAATAATTACGTTAGCGGCATTCTAATGTGATACAGTGACCCCAGCAGCTGTCACTATTAGAGCCCCAGACCAGGAGAAAGTGGTATTAAACCCGCAATTTCAGAATTACATTGTGGTCGAGATGATTTGCCGCGTTTACCGTGCTCGAAATACCGTGCACTTATAACTTTATGTAAGTGGTAGTTAAGTTAGAAATTGTTCAATCGACATGTCTCGATAATATCTTGTTCATTTGTTACTGTTTAATCAAAGCATTAATAATAATTACCTGTGTGATTTAACTCTATGAAAAAAAGGTTTATTCCATGTAATTATTTCTGTGTACATGTGTTATAATGCGAACATGTCGAAATATATTTTATTCCTAACTAGTTTCCCGCCCGACTTCGCAGTAAAATATAGTATAATAATAATCGAACAACTGATCATCAGTATCTCAATCCTAACAATGTTTTTAAAGATCTTATTCAATCAATTTTTATATAGAGGTTGTTAACTAATCTTTTTTTTACTTTTTGATTTTGTATTTACATAGAAGAATATAGATAGAAGATTCAGAATGTGACGTGAAATAAAAATATGTAATTACGTTACTACTATTGTAAATTTTTTATCCCTTACTGCTCATTATTTTAAGATCAAACAGAAGCGAGGCTCTTTTAATACTATTCTGTAATCCGACAACTTTCTACTTAGGATACGGTTGATGGTAATATTTCTTAGAAATATTATTTAGCAACTTTATATATCAATTCACAGTAACGTTTCTCATGTAACATGATCCCATCAGAATAGGTGGGACAGATACTTGGGTTGTTTGGAATTTTGTTATCGAGACAAGTAAGTATTTATATATTTATAAGTATTTATATTATTCGTGTATTACACTAACTCTTTCTTCCTTTAAAATTATCGGGTCATTTGTAAGATGTTTATTTTATTACAACATATTATAAAACAAAGTCATCTGCCACGTCCGTCTGTTTGTTCGCGATAAACTCAAAAACTACTAAACGTATTTTCATGCAGTTTTCACCTGTAGATAAAGTGACTCATGAGGAAGGTTTAGGTATATAATTTATCAAGGTTTTTTATCGTCAAGGCGGAACTAATTGCTTAGATTATAGTTTCCAATGGATTACGGACGGAAGATAATACCTATTTATGATGACTTGCTGTGAGCGTTTAATGATATTTTGAAAATAAAACAGACAGAGAACTTGATTCTTTGTTTGGATTATTTTAATTAGAAAAGAAGTTTGTGGTAAATGGAATCAGGGGCGTATGGTTTGGGAACGATACAAGGGTTATATGGCTAAAGATCGAGTTACATTAATTCAGTAATATGGAATTTTTTGGAATATGTAAGTATTGATCATAAAAAAAAATTCAGGGTAAAAGAGTAGAAAGTTCAATTAACAAGAACGAAACCTTACATAACTATTGTATATTGTATGCTTCAAAATATTATGTTGTTTCTGCAGCGGCTCAAGCTTAGGTCCGTTCCCTCGGTGTGAAACCCTTGAGTGCGCTGCTCGCGCGATACAGTGACACAAAATTTTACATCACTGCGGCAACATTACACATATCACCTTCACACACGTGCATGCTTACACGCTTACACATTAAAGTGGAAGGGTTTTATTTTATTTCCCTTATCAAACTGAAATAGTTTAAAAAATTATCAGATACGAAGTATATATAAAAGTTGTTGAGGTATGTATGCTTGGTACACATATATGTTTCAACAACTCATGTACCTATATATGAATAGTTAGCTTAGGTTAGCTCAAAAAAAAAAAAAAAGATAGGTCACGCATTACACGTATCAGACAACAGCCGAGATGTGCCGTGCACCCTTGAGCTAGTTGTCAAACAAAGTCGGCTGAGTGCCGCAAGCGCTCGCTTTGGTAGTCCGGTGAAGCTGTTAAGACCTTGCTAGGTAAGTAGAGTAGTCAGATCGAAAAAAAAATACATGTTGTTTTACTTTATAATATGATCCATGATATGCTAAAAATATTGTAACTGACTCCCAAATACAGCTGCCAAAAAACAATGTTTTGGTGATAGACCTTCAATTTGAGAGTGGTAGAAACTAAGAAAAAGCTCTACAGATATGCTAAGGTTTCATCACTGTTTTTCTTCACCGAAAATTCCAGCTCATTGGTAAAGTTCCGAACTTATGTCAACCGAAATGGTGTCTGAACACGTTTATCACTGAGCCATTATCGCTTGAAAATATATGTTCCACTAAGTTAGTTACCCGTTCAGAAATCTCGTTTAACTGATTGTACGTGAAAATTTTCTGGTCAGGAAAATAACAAAAACGTGAGAATGAAATAGAAATAATGCGATAAACGAGTAATCTGTCGCTACCTTTAGTGGTACGTTGGTACTAACTGTACAGTCAATAGTCGGTTGACGGATGACTGCCGCCGCTGTGGGGACGCTAATGCCGCTATCGAGGTCAGTGGAACCTGCCTAAGAACACTGATTCGAACTTGAACGAATAAAACGAAAAGTGATCACTGTCTATGCCATTAGGGCATTCAGAAATGTGGGTTAAAGCAATTGTAAATAGGTTGTACGCGATTGTGGTAATTCTTCTTTTTATCTGACACAATTGTTGTTAAATGTTTTTCTTAGGACACAAATACTTATGAGGCTATTAGAACAAAAACCTAGAAAAGTATGAATTTTAATGCTTGAGCTTACTTTTGTATTATTGTATTTGTTTTATTGTTGTTTCTCTATATTTTGAATAAAAACATACTAAAACATATATACATTTCGTAACACACTTGAGTACGATAAATACTGGACAAAAATCTACGTTCTGTGATTGATATTAATTATTTACATTCCAGTTTAACTAGTTTGGTTTCATTTGCTCTAGCGATTTCAAATTATTACAAATAAAAGATGAAAGTAAAAGATATCGTACGAAAAAACAAGATCATTTTATCACCATACGGAAAAGGAATAAAATCGTGGATTTTTTAATTAATTGAATAATTTTTCAATAATGTCATTTATAAAGAGATACCATTTATGATATTTTTTACACATAATGCTTTGATAAGTCAAATCTATTTCATAAAAGTATAATTGACTGTCTGACTGACTATCTAGTCAGAAGTTCGTGAAAATTTGTATGTGGATTTCACCACTATTCAGTCAATCAGATATTACTATAGATGTAAATTAACGACTTAAAATTATAACAGCATAGAAAACACGTGCAGATCTGCGGAAAATTGCTAATAAAAACATAAACCATCTCTTAACAATGATACGGGTACATATACGCTTAATTGTCATATTTGCAGAACATTACTGTAACAATAAGTTTGAAATTACTTCCTAAATAGTATTGGGGTTATTCAATGGTAAGACAACGCAATACTGTTCTAATGGTAAATGTAGGACAGTCGCAACTGTTTAGTCAGATGAGGTGTATCTGGAGCACTGGACGCGATTTAGAAAGGTGTCGGGTTTATTATACTTGGACATTGGGTCGTATGAAAACATGTAATATTTAAACAATGAAACTTATCTTTTGTTGCTATTTAACTGATGTTGGAACAATATTCGATCGATGGAGGCGTTAATTCGCGGGAATCTGTCATTAAATACTGTAGTGGACGTTACTTTGCATTTCCGCCTGGAATTGATTAAAGATGCTCCGTGTGTGGGCGAAACATGTGTATTCGATTTGTGTGAATTACTTTTTCTGGTACTAGTTTTAAATTTAACTTTTTCAGGTAGCCCTCAATAAAGTCAAACGTTTTTTGTTGCGAGGAAGCGTGGTAGCAGTCAATCAATTCCAGGCGGAAGAGAAAAGTAACGCCAACTATAATATTTAATAATGTTGGAATAACAATTTTTGAAGTAAAAAGACAATCGTGAACTCTGTACAAGTAGTCATAAACAGCCTTTGCATGTGGTACACTGTGTTACATAACAGATAAGGTTAAAAAATACAAATTAACACCCCTTAAACTATTACTACACATTTAAGACTCTGCAATTCAAAATTACTAGTGGACGTCTAATAGTCGAAATACGACGGTAATAAGGGGTACATAGCTTTTTTCACATGTTAATATATCGACGGGAGAAAGCGGAAATGTAACTTGAATTTTGGGCAAAGTCACTTTTTACCATATTTTTATTAAAAAAAGATGCCGCTTCGAATGTTCTGGGTCTCGCTTCCCTACGATTCAATTTTTCATCGATACGACCATGATTTTTTGTCTAGTTTTAGCTCTACAAATAAAAAAAAAATAGTTTTGAAAGAGTTTTTTGGCTTTGGTGTAAAGTTGGGTTTTTCAAACGACAATTTTGCTTTCTTCCGTCGATATGGATATTATTGTTTATATTTTTTTTTTCTTAGTAATAGAGGGTATATTGCATATTGTACAAATATTGCAGATATAGGAAGCGTAAAAATTGGCGAATAGAAACTTACAAATACAGTCTTCGGCTAGTGAATTGTATGAAAAAAACTGTCTTTTTTTCTGGAACTGATTACGCTATTGACCTAGCAAGGTCTTAACAGCTTCACTGGACTACTAAGGCGAGCGCTTAGAGCACTCAGATGAAAGTAATAAAAAAAAAATTGATTCAAATTATTTTTACCAGTAACAATAAAGCTCAAAGTACTAAACGAAAAAAAAATTGGTTGACAAAGAGAGGAGAAAAACGTATTGAACTGTTTTATCATTTCCTAATAATATACCTATAGATAAATGTAGCACTATAAGCATGTAAATTTATAGACAATTACTCATCACTATTGATTAAATAGTTCTAGAACTAGGAATGGTCCCGCCTAAATCCAATAGCTTAGTTATTTCTTAGTTGAAGTTATCCCTCCAAGGAATCTATATTTCATCGCTTTGAATTAGCTTTGTTCTTCCTTATTTAATACTATCTGTGCCTGTGACTTCGTCTTCGTGGAATCTTACGTAAAAACAGTGAGTAATAAAGCCATCTGGATATATTAAGTTCATTTACTTTTCTCTCGTACTTAAGTCGCGTCATCACTAAAATTACAATGACTTTTGATAGATCGTATCGAGTTTAATGAAACAAAGGCTAAATTGCTCGAAGATATATTGTATGATTTTCTTGAAAAGGTTTTATCATGCACGCAATACTTTAATAGTGACGCGTGTCTAAACAAACAGCCAGATAGATATTTCGAAAGATGATTGAAATATATTTTATTACTTGTTCCTTGATATCTGCAACATTTTTTTTTACAAATATCTAAAAAACATATTCCTATTATACCAGTGTTTCCAAAGTGGGGCCCACGCCCCACAGGGGGGTAATTTGATAGTTAAGAGAGGCAATTTCGAAATGGACTCAACACAACTTTAACATACACAGGTACAGAAGAGACATACATCATCACTTAACAGCTTCACCGGACTACGTTATTCCTTAGTACTCACCTCTATCAGGCGACAATTCAACATTCACACCGTTTTATACATATATCACAGTCCATCCATACATTCTTCGTTGTTCCTCTATTTTTATGTCCAACATCACACTGTATTCTATTGTGTAAATACAATACATGATGTAAGTAATAATGATAGAACGTTTGATATCGGTTATTGACAGATTAACGTAAAATAAAAAAATTGTGATTCCTGTTCAAATTTCCGAATATCTGAAGGGCCGTCGGAATGAAGATTATCACATTCATATATTTATCACTGGCTTTTGCACACGGCTTCACTCGCGCTAACGTAGGTAAATGTATCCCTCGGAAAGAGTATTTTTTTGTGGTTGTAAAGTACCCTATGTCCTTTTCTGTACTCCTGACAAATTATATGCAATAGTTCGTGATAAGAGGTTGAGTCTTTAAGACATGAAAGATCAACAAACAAACATACATTTGCATTTAGAATATTAGTTAAGATATTACTTAGAGATTAAATTAAACCTAACACATGATTTATATTTGGATCTGTTTTTTAAAACTTGTATCACAAAAACTCATAATTATCTCGTAGAAACGCTTCACTTGTATACGCGAAATATAACGTAAATGTACGTAGATAGCTTTCTAGTTATATAATTAGTCTGACTAATGAAACCACATAACGGCAGTTGGAGGCTAGCGTAAAAAATTTGCAGTATTTTATGTAATCTTATCATCCACTTTACTTAAATTATGATTTACACACCTTCAAACATTTTCTATATGTCCACTACAAATGCCTTCTTTACTATCTTAAAAAAGAAACTTAAAAAAAAAATTGTACTCTAGGACGTGCCATACTTCGGGTTCGCTCAATAATTTCTTAGAGAACATTTTAGGTTCTTTTTTACCGGTATACGTTCAAAGGAAATCAATCAAAGCAACAAGATAATTACTTTTCCCTTTTTGTCAAATCATCATCACATCAATCTTTAAGAGACCCACCTACTGTAGGGCCAGATGCCTCTTGCAGAAGCAATGTATGTTACTAAAAGTACACTTCTCAGGTTCGGGTTTCCTCACGAGGTTTTACTTTGCTGCCAATTGATGGACTTACCAGTTCAAAGTAGTCAATGTATGCGAATTCCAAAATATTTTTGTTACATACTGGGGATCGAACTGGTGGATATGGAATTAACATTCCATCGGTCAAACCAAGACTACAATCAGCTAGCTATCTACAAAAACATCTGCGGTTTAAGGCTAAATGAAGTTTTCCGTCATTTTTGTCATAAATTAATTGATAGAATTATAAATTCATTTTTGTGGTACTTTTTTTATAATTTATTTACCTTAATCTATACATTTTTCTAATAACACCGAACATGTTTACTTGTTGAGGACATATACGATTGCTTTTGTA
>JACEII010000031.1:7193143-7261287 GCA_014332785.1 Antheraea mylitta | reverse complement strand
TTACTAAAATAAATGACTAAAATCGTATATAAAAACATGACAGTACATCAATTAAGATCAGTTACTTTTTTGACTACATAATTTTTATTAGAATAGTATTTAATGCCCGCGGATTAATTCTCACGAGAATGTTTCTGTTGTTTTATTGGAATAAGTTGATATTTTAAATTGTAATTTTGTCAATACCATTCTTAACTGTAAGTTATTAAGCGTTGACGAGAGTTTGCCGCAAATGGGGGTTCTTCCATTATCTTCTAGCGATCTTATATATACAGGCATATGTCGGATATGGTACATGTATAATTTAAAATTTTGAAAGATGTCGAGTTACGTTTTAAAAAGTACGTTAATAATTATCAAACGGCGCTGTTTTTATGTTAGCAAAAACGTGAAAAAGTTTGTTTAACCATATTATATAGTTAGGTATAGTAGTGTTTTGATAAATAAATAGTATACATTTATATAACTTAAAAATCAGTGTTCAAAATAAATGTAACCTAAAATTCCATATTAGAAATTCGATAAATCTTAGTATGTATGTATGTCACAATTGACAATAAAGAGCAGTAATTTGCTCCTTCAACCGTAGTTACTACCGGACAAACGTCCAAACGTGCCATCATAGCGTGCCGCTATTAAAACACCGCATAAATCATTACATAGTATAAAAAAGTCCTTCGCCGCGTCTGTCTGTCTGTCTATTTGCAATAAACTCAAAAACTACTGAACGGATTTTTATGCGGTTTTTACCAGTAGGTAGAGTAATTCACGAGGAAGATTACATATATTTTTTTAATATAGAAGGCGGCACGTCCTCTGCCGGAATCGCTAGTAATCAATAAAAATAATACATTCTACATATTGGGTGAATGATAACAGTCATTGATACCAAATTAGTAAAAAATAATGAAATAAGTACGAATAAGAAATATATAAATACGTAAGTTGTGGTAGTCAAGTGGTTTGACCAGTGGAATACCAACTAGATGTCCGCAGGTTCAAACCCCGGTAAGTACCAGCGAAATTTTCGGAAATGCGCATATGTTTACTAATTTAAATTGGTAACGCTATCGGCTGACTGTGAAGGAAACCATCGTAAGGTAACCTGGATCTGAGGAATGTTCTTGTAATACCATCGTATGTTGGAGTATATACAATTATGGATTTCTCGGAGTTTGAAATTACCAAAACGACGTGGGCTGGCTACCACCACTGACCACGCCCATAGTCACCTCTGAGAAGAGGACTGTGGTCCTGTGATGAACTTCTTACAGGCTTATGTAATGAAGAATTTACAATACTGGCGGGCCGGTCAAACGTTGGCACCCTTGGTAATAAAAAAAAAAAACAAAATTCAACCGCAGCGCCACCTGGGTTCAATTAAACAATTCTCGGATCCACTGGAACACGCACACAAAATTTCATCAAAATCGGTCCAACCTTTTAGGAGTTCGGTGACATACACACGTACAGAAGAAATTGATATATAAAGATATCACAAATATCTAAAATATTTTTTTTTATATTTCCCACTTGTTTGAAATCCGAAGACAATAATGTCATGTTATTCCAGGTTTCATTCCAAATTGACTACAAAATAGTTACCGAGTTATCTATTTACAGGAGAAAATGTATGTATTTTTATCTGTATAGTGTAAAAAGTAAGTGTTTAGTATTCAAATGAAAATCTGCATTATAGAATCCACGGTCCATTTCGTCTCAACGGTGCGATGATGTTACGACCCACTGAACGCACAAATGAGACGAGAGTTTTACAGTTAACATTCATATTTACAAATTACAATATTTACTATCA
Organism: Antheraea mylitta; assembly: GCA_014332785.1. Taxonomy (NCBI): domain Eukaryota; kingdom Metazoa; phylum Arthropoda; class Insecta; order Lepidoptera; family Saturniidae; genus Antheraea; species Antheraea mylitta. The sequence goes on along the minus strand of JACEII010000031.1, from coordinate 7,259,471 downwards.
TTGTCACACTATTCTATTCGTAAGATCTTCCTTGTGAAGTTTATTGATAGGACTCGAAACAATTAACCATTCTTAGACAACGACCTTAGGTCATTGTATTCTAATGTCTATGCAAGTTTATTTGCATGACACTTAATTTCGATTTATAGTAAATTATGACAATTATTTTAAGCTTTCTCCGAAAAATAAAACATTTAGTGATTTTATCAAGCACATACATTTATATCACACTAACTTTTACTTGCGTTTTCGTTCGCGTTACTCTAAGATTGATGTATCTTTCGAGAATAGTATCCATATATTGTAGTCCAGTGAAGCTGTCAAGACCTAGTCAGATCGAAAAAAAATATGATGTATTTTTCTGTAAATTCCATGATCTTCTGTTGGTTAGTTTAAGGTGGACAAACAAACAAACATATTTTCGTTTTTATAATATAATTTAGGATAACTAGGATATCAACATCCATTTTTATTATATAACAAATTTGTAAAGTCTGACTTTCATATATTTTTTTGGTATAATTCAACAACTTTTACATTTGTCTTTATTAGTAACAATTTATTTAACTTTCTTATTATTAACATGAATTAACATTTTTTTTTTTCGAGATGTCTACGCTATTGACCCAGCAAGGTCTTAACAGATTCACCGGACTACTAAGGCGAGCGCTTAAGGCACTCAGCCGATTTTATTTTGGCAACCAGCTCATGGGTGCACGGCACACCTCGGCTTGGCTGTTGCCTGTTGCATGCAAAATCGCGACCATTCTTAGCTAACCTAGCTAACTATTCATATATGTATGAGTTGTTGAAACGTATATGTGTACCAAGCATCCACGCCTCAGCAACTCCTCCATATATTTATTATCGGAAAATTGAGAGTTTTTCAGTTCGACGAGGGAAATAAGTAAACCCTTCCACTTTCATGTGTAACATGTTTCATTCATCATCATTCAGTGTTTCATGTGTTTCACGTGTGTGGGGGTGATCGTGTAGTGTTGTAGCAGTGATGTATATTTGTGTGTCACCGTATCGCGCAAGCAACGCACTCAAGGGCTCCCTGCCGAGGGATCGAACCTAGGCTTGAGCCGCTGCCGTGGAAGGCCTAATCGGGTGTGCGGGAGCGAAATTAACCCCCAGATCACGGCGGCGCGATCTGTGGTTAGGCGGGCGTGGGCGTGAGCACGTTCTGTTTCGAGGGACAGGCTGGTACTGATCGTTCGCTGACGTGATTAAATCAGGAGGGTCGGTAAAAAAGCATCGCGGTGGTCTTTTATAACGCGCAGCGTTAGGTACGGGTTCATAGTTTGCGGCGGATACAACTAAGGGATTGGGATGATTCGCAGCTTTTTCAACATAACTAATCGTAAGTGATTTTACGTACGTCCAGATAGAAGGAATCTCTAGGTCTCTATGGAGATCGACTCTCCGAATGTACCACGGAGCACCGGTCACTTTACGTAAAACACGATTTTGGAGAACTTGCAGCTTATGAAAGTTGTCTTTGGGACATGAATTAACGTTTTGGATGTATGTCAAGGGGTATATATTAGCTACTTGCTACTTTACTAGTTTCATGTAATTTTAAGTTTCTTACATTTTTTAAATAAAATTTTGTGCCTAAATATTGTTTCATACACACAATAGCCTATGCTACTTTTTTCGTATTTTTTGTGAGACCTCAGAGTTCAATCCAATGTATGTTTAATTCTTCATTGTCACTGGATCTGTTGTAATACATTCTAAACTATTAGAATAAAAAGCCAGATGCGTAATATTTCTTTAGTTAAATATGTACATAATACAATAATTTTACATTTCATTGATATATATATATGAATAACATTTTAAAATGGGGTAGGTTTTTTACGGTAAATATTTCAGTTTTTAATTTGTATATGTAAAATACAACCTTTTGCTTAAATTAGATATGAGTAAAGAAGGCCACGGTTGATTAAAATCAGGATTTTACATTTGTTTTATGCATTTTTTCTACCTGTTCGTTGTCCTTCTATGAATTTACTTCTACAATAATTAGTTTGTAGATACTAAAATGAATATATTTTCTAAATACTAGACTAGTTATGAAGAACAATAAAGTATGTACGAGAAAAAAAGTAAAACCTGCCTATGACAGAAGCTCTTTTCTATGCTTAATTAACTGTCAAACGTGAGCTCCTACAGAACGACTATCATATCTAACTAAATAGATATCTGTTAGAACGGGATAGAACGAAGAGTGGCCAAAGTTAAAAATCGATTTAATGTCTAATCTAATATCTATAATAATCGAATTATCCATATTAATACATCGTCGATCAGTATAAAGTCCAGCACATTTCAGCTGAGCTACGGTTACGTAACGTTCGTATGCCTAATTATCAACCGCAGATGAAACAACTCGACAAAACTGAAAAACATGTGTAAACGAAACTGTACCTAATATGTAACGGGTTTTACAGATAGTTCAGATTCACAATTGGAAACGGTAGATGTCACTGTAATCGGGTTTATTAAGATTTTTCGTGTTTAAAAATACAATTGAAATCGGTAATAATCGATTTGGTGCAGACGAAGATGCATGGGTCAGCTAGTGTTATATAAACAACTAATATGGATATCGTCCGGGTATATCTTAATAACAGATATAGCATATATAATGATATTGTTTCTCAAAATGAAAAAAATATAGGCAGCATAAACGATTGAGGGACAACATTAAAAATAGCTGACACAAATACTGAAAGGAAAAGATGGTAGAATTTAGAGGAGGCTTCTGTCGAAGCATACAATCTATACACGATTAATGGATGCAAAATAATGTAGGTATATTTTTTATTTAGTTCCTAATTATTTAGAATATAAAATAATTACATCAATAAACGTTTTTTTATTTCATTAATTTTTGTTATAGATTGGTTTGATTAAAAATTTTTCCACAAGTTATGTAATGACTTTTTTTAAATGAGCACAGGTCCACAATATACAGAATATATAGTTCTACTTGACAACAATCCGGCGCAATAGAAATGAGGTATAGAATGTTTCCTGGTTCAATGAAATTTATACAAGTGCTCTTTTCCAATAGAACCGATTGTGTTACGTGGTAGGCACTGAGCGACCGGGCCCTCCTGTACACGCTTAAGTAATGTTTGTTCAAAAAATTCTTTGACCAAATAAAGTAAGTACGCTACGGGGCCAGTTTATTTTAACTATAAACAAGAATTAAACATGTTTTTGCAATAGCTGGCGCTTAGAGTATTCTATTTTCAGTTCGGTTACAGAGAGATGCCCTTGCATCGCTTTTATCTCATTGAATTTAAAATCATAAGGCTAAATTTATTGTAATTTATTTTAATATTATACGTTGCGTAAAGTAATTGAAATAATTTCCTACATCAATTGCGAAGGTCGCAATACAATCAGACAGGATTAAATATCGGAAATTAGAATATATAACTATACCTACTTAAATTTAGTATACAGTATTAAATGGAAATACCACTCAATGACCTTGGAGCTTCGTAATATACTATTTAAAGATTTTGGAGACAACGTAGTGTTGATTGAGATAGGATTTTTTCTAACATATTCACTTTGGATAAAAATTATTTAAATCTAGTAACTGATCTATGTTTAAGCCCTTGCTTTAAACTTTGGATCTAGAACAACAATATTTTAGAGATGGCAATATTTCAATTTCTCTAAAAGAATCATTACAATTTAGAACTCTCGTTAGTTTATTTTATTTGTTAAGAATAAACACAAAAGTTTTATAAATAATACATGTTAATTAAATACTCTTTTAGTTCTTTAACATGCCTTTTTATTCAATACTAGCCTCTGCCCGCGACTTCGTTCGCTTGGAATAGTTACTTTGTGTTAACATTAACACGAAGTTTTTGAAATATTCTTCACTGGTGCTCCGCTTTTATTGGTTTTAGCGTTATGAAATATGTTTTCTCGATAGATGAGCTATACAACACTGACAGATTTTTTCAAATCGGATCAGTAGTTTCTGAGATTACACCCTACAACGTCACAAACTTATAAATTTTACCTTTTCATAATAATAGTATGGAGATATAGATTAAAAATTAGGAAAGTAATGTTTGTTTTTATATATTAATAACAAAAATTTTATTCTAGTGAAGGATTCAATGCCGGTAGTATACATTGACGCTTGAGACGCTTCGGAGAGGGGCTAACGCGGGTATGCGGGAGCGAATTTAGCGACCTGTCCTCGACGGTGAGAACGATGGTTTGAAATAATCTAAATCGGTGTAGTCGTTCAGAAGTTACACTATCACGTACACCAACGTTCACATGCACTACCATTAACAGACTACCACTTTTTTCCGAATTAATAATAAATAACATAAAATATATTTATTACACCTATAGTATATAAGAAAATAATTGATTCCCGGGTGTAGAACTGTAAAAAATGGCATGCAGGTTTGTTTTATAATGTAGTGAGCACTTAGGAAACATTATTGGAAATTCAATCCCTGAGATATTCAAAAAGAGGATGTAACGAAATGCATGGAAATCCGTCATTTTGAAACTTACATCTATGAAAACTGGTATTTCGAAGTTCAATTAAAAATTAGGATAAGGGCATAAAATACATCGAATCCAGAAAAAGGCTTTGGAGCGTAAGTTCGAATTTATTCGAATTTATTACAAGAGCGAAGCTATAAGCAAGAGTTAAAATTGTATCATATGTATGAAAGCGGTCTAAACTAAATCGGATACTGTTTTTACTATACCCTTTAACATAGAAATTACATTTTTATATAAATGAATCAATGAGTTCCGAACGAAAATTGTTTCAATCACATATGATGAATGTTTTAAATGGATTTTTCTTTTTTTTTTCTCTCGAAATGTTTATGCAAGGTCCTAGCAAGGTCTTAACAGCTTCACCGGACTACATTTTTTAATTGGAAATTGTATTTAAGGCTTATATCACTATAATTGTTTTCAAAACGTACAAATACCTAAATTATTACATTAGGGTTTGGCGTAGTTTATAAAGAATATACATATTTTAATTGTTCTATTATTAATTAATAAATACGGGGTACTAACTTTAACAAGAAAATCCCTTTATAGTGCACGTAATAATATGTTGAAATTTGAACTAGTAAATTATTATAATTAAATTTTACAAGTTCTTACCTACTTGAAATCTGAACAAAATTACTTTATTTATGGTTTTATTAGTAAATATATGTTTAAAAACAATAATATAAGCTATAAATATACGTACGGTCAACGCATCGTCTCACGCGACGTTTCAGTGCAGAAAATATAGCGGTAATCTATTTTCAGAGAACTCAGACGCGATTAGATCATTTTTTTGTTTCAAGCGTTTTTCTTGCTGTGGAGTAAAAGATGGATTCTTCAAATTATTTAAACAATATTTGATTGTAATACCTTAAGTATTTTTCATATATCTTGGTTTATGTATTGGATTACGGGAGAGTTATATAAAACTATCTGCTCACGGCTCTACACGCGTTCGATATTGTTCGTTGTTATTAGTATTTGTTGTAATTACTATTTGCTTTAATAAATAGTTCAGTTACAATTTTTTTTATCGAAGCACTACATAGTGACTGCACTATGCCTGATATTAAGCATAGTACAATCGAAAAACATCGGCAACCACCGAGAGACAGATTATCCATCACCGGTCGCCGCTGTCATGCCGGCCATAATGACGAAAGTCACCCGGTACTGGATATGCACAGGCTGATTCCGAGACGCGACGCGCAGAAGCGAGTCGCTATGACGGGTTTTTTCGCCATATGCATGGTGGTTGCGACCCAGTTGGGCTGTAAAACCCTACCGCCCCGGTTTCGTCATTGCCTCGTTCGTTATTCAGCAGGGTGCACCACGTGCAGGTGAGGTTGGCTTGGGTGTCTCAAGTCTTAAGATGTTACTCGACACCCCTTACACCCCTAAATGGAAATTGTGTAAATATTGTGCGTGTTTAAAGTATCGTCACACATTGTCACGATATTATACGATTTAATGAGTCTCAGGTTCATCTAGTGTCAGGTTACCTTCTCAAATCTTCTCTATGGAACACTTAAGCGTTCCAACTTCTGTGGTAACCGTTCAAATAATGTTGAATAGTAAAGGTCTTAAATGAGAATTCGTGTATTACAAAAGATTTAAAAGATCATAGAGAGTGATTGTTAAAAAAGAACAATTATCTGAATAAATTTCAAACATCGTTAATATTGATAATGTAACGGAAAATTGCTAATTTTTATTTCCATAGGCACAAGGCTACGTGACATTGGCTCGTCCCCTTGCTGTCACTCGCAACGTGATAACTACAGACGATTGTCTGAAGAGTAGTATCTTATTTACATTAATAAATATCACAATACGTGTGAAAATACCCGTCTAAAAAATGTTGCTTGCGCACACATTACAAGCGTATACTTCAGCCTTAAGCACACAGATTGTTTAACTTGCTAAAGATAGTAAGTAATTTTTATTATAAATACGTGATATATCTACAACATCGTATTTCGTAGTAATTGTACGCAGCCATCTACTATTGAAATATATTTTTTCTGCTTTTAAATGTATTACATACGCTATAGTTGTTTCTAAAATGTTTTTTGTTTTTTATGATTTTGTGCGACATTTTTCGTTTTAAATGTGTACAAAATACACTGGTATCTAACTTCCGATCCGATCCGATCCCAGAAGTGGTCGTCTCCGCCAAAGAAGGGCAGCGGGAGGGGCGAGGCGTAATGCCCGACCCTCCCAAAACCGTCGCCAAACCTGAGGGGATGGGGCGGGGCCCCCCCATCTCCTCGTTGCACTGGTGAGGCTGACGAGGGGAGGCTACTGGTCGTGTACCCAGTAGCCTCTCTATAGTAGGGCGAAGCCTGGCGTTCATTCGCCAGGTTGCCGCAGGGGCAGTTTCAGGTCAGTGAGCATGCTCGATCCCTGGCTGCCCCTACCATGCGGCGGACGGTACACCGTGGGGTTTTAGTCCGTGCGAATCGGACATCACCTACCCTCTTCCCCGGGAGGGTAGCGTATCCGTTTGGGATTTCGCCAAGTTAATAAAAAAAAAAAAAAAAGGTAATGACCTTTGTGGTAAAATAAGATATCTGCGTTAAACATTTATATTAAAGATCATCCAATACAAAATATATATAAGAGTTGTTGAGGTATATGTGCTTGGTACACATATATGTTCCAACAACTCCCATATTTATGAATGGTTAGCTTAGGTTAGCTCAAATAGGTCGCGAATTGCACGTATTAGGCAACAATCCAAGCCGAGGTGTATCATACACCCTGGAGCCAGTTGTCAAATAAAATCGGCATAGTGGTCCGGCTCGCCTTAGTGGTCCGGTGAAGCTGTTAAGACCTTGCTAGGTCAATAGCGTATTCAGTTCGAGAAAAAAAATACACAATCGTTTGTACATGCGACGTAATTAATACAACAAACAGAAAACAATGACAAACAACAAACTATATAACATCTTTACAAACATTTATATCTATCATACGAAAAAACTTTCCAAAATTTTGTACAGTATAAAGTACAGCATAAAATTATCTCATCTTATTGTTTACGTAAGTGATCACATATAATATGTGTAAAGAAAATTTACCTTTTCAAAAGATTAGCCATAATTGATTGCACTTAATTGAACATATAAAATAAACATTATATATTTTAAGCAACAAAGAATTTCAACCGAAACCAGCCATGAAGGCGTCTGTCACTTCGTCCGAACGCGGTCGTTATTATCTGTAAAGAGGTTTTATCGTGACAGATCGGGGTTTTCTTAACGTTTTATCACTTCCATAATCTAACAACAACATGTCAATCATGATGATATTCTACTTATCTCGCGCTCTCTGATAATGTAACTGGCATTGTATCGTCACGTGAAATGTTCGTAAACGTGAAAAGAATAAAGGTAAAACAATATACATCCATAAATATTTTCATGTTTGTTACATTTCTAAACAATGATATTATAACTATTCTTACTTACTTACTTCGACAGTGCCTTGTTAAAACTTGGCAACTCCCACCCTTTTCTCAATACAGTGTTAATATGACTCTTAACAATAATGGTGATAACAGTAAACTCGTGCAACATCTACCTAGTTGAAATAGTCAGTTTTCACGGTTACCTAAAATAAGCAAAACGCTGATAACTAGCTCACAGAAATGTACCAATTATGAAAGCCTTAACAGATTTCAAAACGAACCGCTTTGTCACAACTTTTTCAATTAATGACGTAATCACCGATATTAATAAGGCGAATCTAAAAACTTGAAAAAGAACGTTCACGTTTATTGATAAACCTGTCACGAAAATATTTTTTTTAATGTATTTATAAAATATTTAATACATAACAGAAATAAATAAAAATGGGTAGAAATTCTCAAAACAAAATTATACCTTCTATATATATGTATATATATAGTATTAGCCTCTGCCCGCGGCTTTGTCTGGGTGGAATAGTTACTTTGGAGTAATGTTAACAAGCAGCGGAAGCTCTCAAAAGAAAAAAAACCCGCTTTTGAAACATTTTTTATTGGCGTTCCGCTCCTATTGGCCTTAGCGTGATGATATAACCATCCTCGATAAATGAGCTATAAACCACTGAAACAATTTTTCAAATCGGACCTGATATTATTCCTAATATTATTCCCTACAATGCCACAAACTCACAAACTTTACCTTATTATAATATTAGTATATAGGTAGTATAAGTATAGAAGTATAGACTAGCAGCCCGGCGGACGTTGTTCTATCCTGATAATAAAAGAAGCCTATTATCCAATCGCAACGCCACCTACCGGGTCCAATTGTAAATCTAAACCATTCTCGGATCCACTGGAACACGAATACAAAATTTCATTAAAATCGGTCCAACCGTTTCGGAGGAGTTCAGTGACATACACACGTACAGAACCAATTTATATATAACGATTAATCAGGTATGAGTTGAAATAAAATAGTAAATATAAAAGTTGTTCTAACAGAGATGTAATTAATTATAATTTTAAGGGGTTGTGGTAGAATTTCATAAATAATAACACATGTACCACAATACACCCCAGTTGTGAGAACTTGTAGTGCTCACAAGCCTTGACGCAATCATTTATACATGTAGTTGACATTAATTAATGAAATAAGCTGAATAATAAAACAATAAAAGTATGAGAATATGTAGCAACAATCATACAGTCGTAGCGCGTTTAACGCGTCATCCAAGGGCGTGGGCACGAATTTTACAGTGTGAAGTGTCTGAACTTTCTTCTACAAAGGAAAATATAATGAAATCTTAGGAAGATATTTTATAATCTTCGACTATTACCCTCGAGCATGAAATCTGCCGATTATAGGTATACTCGGGTGCTTTCACTTCAAATATCAGTGTTTTTCGAACTGACCTAGTAAGGTCTTAACAGCTTCACCGAAGTGTCCAAACTAAGCTTATTGTATTAATATGTTCGTATGAATCATTTCTCTATACGAAGTACAATTTTAGATAAATGCTAGCCTTGAATACAGTAACAAAAATAAATTCAGTTGAAACATAGAATTTTACTAAAACACTAAATAATCATATACATTACTACTATATACAAAACAAAATCCTCTGCCTTTTCTGTCTGTCTGTTCGCGATAAACTCAGAAACTACTGAACAGATTTTCATGCGGTTTTCAACAGTAGATACAGTGATTCATGTGGAATGTTTAGTTATATAATAATCTGTAAAGGTTTTTGTTATTATCACAGCGGGGTAACGTCCGCCGTGCGCGCCAGTATTAATCTATTATATTGCTTAGTTACTTTTTAGCACCGTTTTATAGATTAAACATGTTTATTACATAACACTTTATTATTAAAAATAAATAAGAGTTAATAAGTGCTAATTCTAATTTCAGAAAATGTAAAAGCGATTTATGAAATGAACATAAAGACGAATGAAACATAGTAAATATTTCTTTATACCTCTTCATTATTAAAATATTTACACTAATGTAACAAACCAGTACAATTCATATCGGTCACCTATTTTGAGGGGCACCATCAACACAATGGAAGCAGATCATTTAATTGTTTTAATTACTACGTGTTAACTAGTTTCTGTTTGTCACCAAGCAACACGCAACTTTCAACGTGTTTCGTATGTAAGTACACAACTTTTCGTTGAATATGTTACTGCATTGTGAGATAACACCTATTTAAAATAGATACAACATAACCAACACGATGTTTCAACTATCAGCGATCCTTAAAATTATTATAAAAATTTTTAAGTTCCTGTTCAAGAAAAAAATCGAAGACACGAATCGCGCGACTTTTGTTATTATTATATTATAAATGGTGCGCATAATTTGTAATTAATTATAAGGTAAATAAAGTTTGTGATGATAGTAACATGGAGAAAGTAGTTTTGTTTATGGGTTAAGGGTCTTATAAAATATTTCTTCCAGGACATTGGTATAACAAAAGACAGCGTTGCATTGAAATAAAAATAATTAGAAAAATTATCTCAATTTAACATTACAAAAATATCTTCGACAGTGAAAAGCTTACTTTGAATAGATAACTGGGCTATAAGTTAGAAATCAGTAACCAAGTTATGTAGAGATTTATTAAGACATGACCATTAATCAGTATACAGGGGACATGACCAGGCCACCTAAACTGAACATCGAATACGTTTAAGTATACGAGTTCCTAAAGGAGACCGCGATTTGTATGATAATGAGAGAGCCTCTAACCCAAATAGTGCAACGTCCTCTGAAGGGCAGTTGTAAGTGAGTGGGCACAGAAACCTGTGTATTGATGCAGTGGCATACCTTGTGAAAGATTTACGCTGAGAATCAATATCAGATCATTAAAATAGAAACCTATTCTACAATAATTAGTTAAAGTTGGCTCATAACTGATTATTAGAATTAAATATATACAGTATTAGGACAGGTTAATAAATATACTTTACAGATAATCGATGTATTTCCGCAATTTTAATTTTGACATATTATAATTGTTATATATGTGTTAAATACCAAAGTAATCATTGAGTATAAAATAGCTTCGAATAGGTACCCATATAATAATCGGTTTAGTGATTGATGCTATTATACGACAGGTGTGTCTATGTTAATTGCAACCAATCGTTTTCCTACAAATTGCACTGTGCTCTGCTACAGTAACAACCGATTTAAATGAATAGCAAACTGATTTGAGTCTTAATTAGTTGGCACACGATTTATAATATACTTTATGTAACTAAAATAGTATTTACTGCACTACAGTGTGTGGTAATATGAATTCAGTTAGTAAGTACTTGCGTCACAAGTAATCACACCGTCCTATTCACACACCTGTCATTCAGTTCGCAATAAATGCCTTAACGTTTCCATCTTCTTAGGTACTCTTGATTCTATATATGTTTCATTTATTTACTTTATTGTGTAACATATTCTTCCATATGTTGTAGTAAAGCAAAGTTTTACACTGAGAAAACTAAACACTGTTCAAAATTTCAGTTTTTATTGGATTCACTAATTAGGTGCTTGTTTGAATTACGCGCGATAATAAAATTAAAAGATCTTGGCTTTCGTAAAATTTCCATTATCGCTACGCACGTAATCATGTCAACAAAACAAAACGTTTTACATCGGCTTGTGTAAAGAAAAACTCGTACTTACCAAAATATTAAAAGATGCCAGTAAATAAGCACAAGCTGGAAAACGTGAAATCCACTCACTGTATTGTTAACTATTGATAAAATATATTTCTAATATTTATTATTTTTCACTTGGTTTTCTCACATAGAAAACTAATGAACTATCGTATAGTGTGTATATATTAGAACGGCGATACGTGACCGTAAGCGACCGCGACGTTGTAAAGACTGAGAAATAGTGAGTTAACTGTAGTCAGTTGAGTGTTGAGTGTGACTATAGGTACTTACCGAAACGATTTTACCGAATACCGAGGACGTAAACGAACGCGGACGGTTCGGTTCGCACCCCACTACGTGTGTTGGATCCAACGAGGCACGGTGCGGCGCGGCACTGCGTCGCATCGCGTTGGTCCCTCGAGTCCAATAGTTTCAAACGTCGATCGCCCCGGCCACATGGGATCTGACCGATTTGCTTCGCCAACTACTGCCCCAAATAAAATTTGTCAACAATATCTAAACTACTGATGCTTGAAGTTGTTCTGTAGCATTTTTTTGTAATGGAAATGAGCGGAATCATTTACACTTACATCATCTACTATTCTGTAATCTTATTTGCTATATATATATTACTAGCTGAGGCCGCGGCTTCACACGCGTTTCTTTATTGTTTGTCTTATTCTTCGTGTTCAAAGGATATTTGCATACCAATTGTTAAGATGCATCAAACTATGAGTTATAGTAAAAGTGATAGAAGAGAATGCTTCTACATAAATAAAAAACGAAGTGCGACAACTTTTATAATAATAAATCAAATGGTTTCTAAGTTTATTGATCAAATGAATAAATAGAAAATTACTTCTACTTCACTGTACGTATATATATATACATTTAACAAACATTAAATTTATTCATCACCTAATGAAATATCAGAGATTCTGTGAATATGAAGTTACTTTATATAGATAAATGGTTATTTTCTTTTCACATAGTACAATTATTATTATTTATTTATTAAAATTATTTATAATAGGTCTTTACCTATCAAATTGTCGTTCTGCAGTACTGACCATTTTAAATCAAAATAATTTGTGTTTGGCTAAGAATTCTAATTTCAAATTAATTTTATTTTAAAAACAAGGAATTCTTTTCCAAAAGTAGTCATTTGTTTATTAATTAGTGTTACATTTTCATCACATTTCAATATTTTTTGTCATCATGGATACGTTAAAAATTCGAGTAATTATGGACTATGAGTACCGTCGTGGCAGCAACGCGACACAAGCGGCACGCAACATCAACGATGTTTAGGGAGCTAACACTACAAACCAACGCACCACCTGTTATTGGTTTGCCCGCTTCCGTTCTGGGAATTTCGACCTGAAAAATGAACCTCGCGGTCGTCTGATGACTTTAGTCGACAATGACGAATTAAAGGCGATTGTGGAAGCTGATGATACATAATCTACGGCTGAATTAGCAGCAGTTTTCGACATTAGCGTCAAAACAATATTGGTCCATTTGCGTCAAATTGTCAAGGTAAAAAAGCTTGACAAATGGGTGCCCGACGAACTCAATGATCGCCAGCGCGAAGTACGCATCGAGACGTGCATTGCACTGTTCAACAGACACACAAATGAAGGAATTTTGAACCGCATCGTTACCTGCGATGAAAAATGGATTTCGTTTGATAACCGCAAGCGCTCAGCAAGTTGGTTGGATCCTGGTTCAGCACCTAAACAATGCCCTAAACGAAAACTTACCCCTAGAAAAGTGATGGTCACAGCTTCTTACCAAACAGGGTGAGCATTACTGCAGATGTGTCCTGTGAAGAACTGAACACAATAATGGAGAAGCGCACATCTCCAACCAGCATGGGTCAATCGCTCGTCTCCGCTGCTCCTGCACGATAAGGTGCGACCTCATACTGCATAGCAGACGGTCTCCAAGTTGCAAGAACTGGGGTTGGAAGTTCTCCATCATCCGCCCTACTCACCAGACCTTGCGCCTACAGACTAACTACTAATTTTTCCAGAATTTGGATAACTCCTTGGCGGGAAAAAAATTAAATACCCGAGAGGCAATACAAAATGCCTTTCAAGAATTTGTTTCCTCCCGTCCAGTTGATTTCTTTAAGAAGGGCATCAATAAACTGCCACTGTGTTGGCAAAGATACATTGATTGCATGGGTGATTACTTCGATTAATACAAATAAAATCGATTGAAAAAAATCGTTTAAATTTTTTCATACAAAACGGCAATTTCATATGTAAAGACCTAATATTATAAACTCTTTGGTATCCGACCGCTGAGTAAGGCAAGTTCTAATGTTATGTCAAAAATGTTATACAATTTGAATAACAAATTACCCTTTTCGTCTCTTATAGATTATGTGGAAACATATGGAGAAATCACGTCAAACAAAACCTCAGAAGAAACCTAAGAATTCTCTAAATGATTGTAATTCGACAGGGAGTAGTTCTACCTCTCACACGCAGTTTTTCAAAAAATTAAGACACAAATCTGCGTATCAAAAAATAACAAGGGATGAGTATTGTGGCATATCGGAGTCTATGTCAAGTTCGAGTGCAACATTCGGCTGCGAACATGGCCCTGAGGGAAAGAAATACTCAGAGAAAAGACACCTGAAGAGAAACTTTTTAAAGGAATTAGACCCGATATCTATTGGTATTGTACCTTACATATTAAGCTATGTATTGAACTATTGATTTAGCTAAACTATTTAAATAGAGGCTTAAAAACAGAATCAGCCGTAACCGCCCTGTTACCAACGTTCATAGACAATAGATTTTTTTTTATGCCAATTGCAGCAAATAGACAGACGACCCACCTAATGGTAAATGGTTATCGTCGTCTATGGACAACTGCAACACCAAAGGCATCACTGTTGTGTTGCCGACCTTGAAGAGTACGTATATGTCCATTCTTTAAGAGCCCCTTATCATAGCCCTAAGAAAAAACCTTGCTGGGCAACCCATTTCACAACGCTAGCATACGTATAATAAAGGTCGGAGAGAACCTTACGGTGGTCATCATTTTTCTAGCTTTTAAGGTGGAGGGTAAAAAATGTACGGTTATTTTTTTAATATGGTTTTCGTATACTTACTGTACGCAGATTATTTGAAATAATATTCCAGTTTTTAAATTGTAAAGTAATTTACACCATAAAGTTAAATCTATCCTCAGCCTTAACTTACGTTGTGTTGATATATATAGAAGTGCCAGTATCGAAGCTGGATACCAACCTATCTAATTAGAGGTTGTGTTTTAAACCGCGCTAAACATTGGAGAATGAATTACTATATAATTTAATATTTTGTAGTATGGAATTGACGAATATAAAAAGTAAATGTTTTATGCATTCACTACAAGGGATAATTTAATGCAGGTATACCTAACACCTAGATTTGTATAGTTAAAATGGATTTATAGGTCGTGACAATACAATAGTAGAGAAATTAATTTGATCAAAAGGATAAGTAGGTGAGGGGAAAGCTAATTTGTATTTAGAAGGACAGAATTCTTAATTATTTGGTTTCGCTTTCATAAAACGCTGTACCCATTATTCTTTAAAGGTATACTTATACTTTGTTAATGTCAAACGTGTTATATAAGAATAAATCTTCTTTCACTTCCAAATTATGTGAATCGGCAATACACATTTTTTTTTAAATGACAATGCAAAACGACACATTATTAAAATTTTATCTTCACTTTAGTAGTATTTTAAGGGAAAAGCAGTGTGCCATTAACTCTTTTTAATGTTTTTTTTTTATTTCAATGAGATCGTAAAATGATACAATATACAATAAGCATGCGAAATAATTCACACTATTTTATCACGACATTCAGTTTGCTCTCAATTCTGGATGCAACGGTTAAAATAATTACCAATCATGGAAATTAAATGCGAACAACTTCTAAGAATATTGGCGTTGCATGATTGATGTCCATAAAAACCGTGTCAAACGTAATTATATTCAGGCGTTTTATTCTAGATTTATCTGTTAAGGTTACTCGTAAAGTTAGCCTTCAGTCATGAAAAATGTTAGCCGTTTGAAACAGCATTTGCACGAATGAATTGTCAAGAACTGAAAATATATATAATTATTAGGTATCTAAGATTTTAAAATTTTACGTCACGATACCAGTGACGGATTTGCCCTAAGGCCCAGGAGGCCCGGGCCTAGGGCGGCCAGATATTAGAGGTGGCCAATCGTGACAAAAAATTCTCTGACTGAGGGGTGACTGGTACTTACTGCATGGCTTGAGGCCTAGGGCGGCCTAGGATGCAAATCTGCCATTGCACGATACCTTTATATTACTTAACGAGGTTCGTAAGTTGTTTATCGTTAAGGACTGTTTGTTTCTTTTGAAGACCGAACATGGAACGATGGGTGCCCTCCCGCCTACGATTGGAATATCGCTAAAAAATTGGAATTTCTAGTCTCCGATCCCACAGTCGACAAACAAACGGACCGACTGGAAGCCCACCTTCGGGATTTTGCAAGGATTTCTAATATGGGATTCGTATCCTTTTCAAAAAAAAATATAGTACTAGTTTATAGTCGCTACTTCTCTCGTATTAAAATTAATTCTTCGGGAACAGATAGATCTCTTTATGTGCGTGTAGGGTACCTTATGTTTTTTCTGTGCTCTAAAAATTGTAAAAGCGTAACAAAATCAAACTAAATTAACTTACATTCACACATATAATATTGGTAAGTAACAACCTTATAATAATAATATAAATATAACGTGTCTGTTTTCGATTTTCCTTAAAAAAAATGTCGCAGTTGTCTAGGAATAACTTATGAAATACATTTCAATCATTTTTAGAAATGTCTGTCTGTCTATTTTTTTGTATGAATCTATCACTGCTAAAGTACTGGTTTTACGATAAAAACTTACTAAGAAAATCATAAAGCATAACTTCGAGAGTAACTTAGTCTTTGTTTTATTAAAAACAACCCGCTCTATCAAAAGTTATTGTACGTTTAATGACGACGCGACTTAAGTACGACAGAGAAGTAGATAAGTAAATGGACTTAATACATTCACAAGATTTTAATAGTCATTCTTTTTTTATTAACGTAAAAAAATATTTCACACGGACGGAGTCGCGGGCACATCTAGTAACGAATAAAGTTGTAAAAACGCATATATTGATCACCTGGTAGTATTAATAATAAAATATTAAATGGTTTATGTTATTTCAGTCATTATTCTTTTTAATGTTTCATTGTAAAACAATTTCAGCTCACAAAGACACAAGTATTAGTATTTCGTTATCATATTCAGTTTTCTTAAATAAGATGTCTCAGAAAATCGATGTGTTAGATAGTTTATGCAAGATAATAGGCTATTTAGTAGAGTCCTC
The DNA here is from genome assembly GCA_014332785.1 of Antheraea mylitta. Lineage (NCBI taxonomy): Eukaryota > Metazoa > Arthropoda > Insecta > Lepidoptera > Saturniidae > Antheraea > Antheraea mylitta. The sequence goes on along the minus strand of JACEII010000031.1, from coordinate 7,242,363 downwards.
TCCTATGAAACCTACGTTCCAAGAATGTCTTGGGCTTTTATTACAAAATATAGACAAGCCTATTTTGTTAAACGTTAGTTCGGACGTCACTACACATTTTGAAAAAATCAGAAACTATATCGGATTTTTGGGTAAGTGTCGTAGATTTATTTATTTACAGGATCTATTCAGTTTTTTGATAATTTTAATAATGTGTTCTTAATTATCACTATAATGCAGTTACATAACTGTTTTATGCTTATTAGCAATGGGTTTTAAGTCTCTTGTGTCCTATATCGGAGCAAGTGGGACAATGTCATTAAAACACAAGGGACTACAGCTTTACGTGCCTTTGGTGCATAAATCTATATAAATAAAAATTATTTGGTGAATGTATGTATGTAAGTGCATCACTTTAGACGGACTGCGACTATTTGTCTAATTATTCTATGTTAACGTTGCTAGTTAATCAGACAAGTTTAGAAAAGTCATGTCACCAAGCTATCGTTTCATCCCTATGTGGCTTTACTGAAAGCTCTAGCTTATTTGTAAGGATTGGAACCCACGTCGATTAACACGGTGTCCCAACAAGATAACCACAAAGCCATCATCGCTTAATGTTTAGATATGTTGTCATCTATGGATCGAGGTGCAGGGCTACTAAATATACAGTTGAAAGAATAGTGTTTGTGTCAAAAATGAGAATGTTATGATTGATGTATGATGTAATCAGAATGGATAGGAATAGGAATGCCTATATCAATGGATGGAGCAATATATTAGCTTGGTATGGGTATGTTTAACGACGATTGTGTTTCCTTTTCTTAAATTATACTCTATTTTATAACAGTGCGAACCAGAATTATATTTTTTACTTATACTTCTATCCTCCGTTCGACTGTATACATGCTTTTCAAATCATTAGAGACCTACTACTTAGCATACCATGGATTCATCGTGCTGGTGCCGGGTTCATGGAGTGGCAACGAGAGAAACTCCGAGTAGTTCCCGAGACTTGTAGGTTTAAGGGGCCCTTTTCGAATGTACATTATCACTCACTTTAACTACTCGTGCTTCTCTCCCTGTCTATGCAAATCTGGTATGAACCTGCTAGTGCAGCTTTAGAGCTCGTTCTAGTATAGAGCTTACTGCAGTTCTGGATAGACCGAGATCTTTGAGAAGACTATAGAGAGATTTTGCTAGTATACCTCTCGCTCCCACTTCTACGGCATATAGATTAACTATATAAACGTTTTTAGTCATCTCATTGACTAAATCGTAATACTTATCCAGCTTCATCTCGTGGTCTTTAGGAATATTAGTTTCCCACGGAACGATAAGCTCGACAAGGAACTTTGATAATATTGATGAATATTTATTTTGGGATTTTAATGAATTTCCCACAAAGTTATTAAAGTTTAAAAAAAGTATTACTTTGTTTATTTGTTTATTATGTTTTATCTTGCCGTTGAGAAGTGGGGTGTGTTATTCCTCTGAATATAAAGTGTATTAACAGTTAACGATGCTAGTTCAGAATAATTATTTCAAGTTTCAAATATCGATTATACGGTTTTAAAATATAATTGCCTTTTAGGATATTTACTTATGAGACTAGAAAGCGATGCCTACTTCGATTTGGTATCGAAAGGGTTGATTTGGCAACTATCAGCTCCGGACTCGATCCGAGGAAACGGAACTATACAACTTCGTCATAACCTGGCCGCAGCCGTTCCTATGCTGTACCAGCCAATTGCTAGAATGTTAGCGATTACTTCAGCACATCGCTACCCAACTTTTCTGCATATTGCATTATTACTTGCTATTGATAATGCTAATAACTGTACGTTATTTTATTTACTTATTCATTCATTTTCATCTTTTACGTAAATTAAATACAGTTTATTTAATACTTAGTTACTACTTCTATCTTGTTTGTCAGCTCTGTTAAGCATTTTTGGGAGGTAAAATCTGAATCTAATAACATAAAAGTATGAACAAGATGTCTCATTTTTACTGGAACGAAAAAATAGAGATGCGGTTTATTGTGAAACTCCGCAAAGTAATCATATTTCATGAATAAAATTACGTGATTTTGAATATGGAATATGAAGCCCATAAGGAAGAAACAAATACCTAACTGTAAAAATGTAAAGAAGGCATTTTTTTTAACATTGGACTTAAATTTTGAATAAGTACTCAAAACTTCCAAACTATTTTTTCGTCTAAACAAAATAGTTATATTTTGTCATTTTTGTGTAATCCTTTGTTAACACGTTGATATACAGTGACGCTCTCAGGTATCAAGCTTATTAAAATAATACTACGGTACTCTCGAAACCGTTCGATTTCCCATACTATTTATTTATGACACGGAGAGGTATGTTATACTTTCTATGCGTTGGGAAGCAAACGAACATGTAGCTTCATGGTCGCAGGTAAGTGGTCATTGCCTCTTCCATGGATACTTGCCATACGAAGGAAGTCAGAAATGCGTTATCGACGCGTGAGAAAAGAGTTGACTCGTTTTTTGACGAATTGTGATTTCTATCGGTTTGCAAAAACCTTCACTGGGAATTCATTCTAGAGAACCGAAGTACGTGGATAAAACGTACGTGAAATTAGCACAATGTACGACTTCCAACCATCAATGTAACAATGAATTGAATCTCAAAATTAATTATTTAGTAACTGGCCATTATAGGGATATTTAGGGTATGTAAGGTTATTATTGCTATATTATTAGTGATGATAGTATTTTAAATGTGTGTATGTTAATAGTACCACACTTTATTTTCTTATTATATTTTCTTATTGAACTTTTTATCTCTATTTAACGGTCTTAATATAGATCCAAATCTTTAAACCATATTTCCACAGAAAAGGTCATTTACCTGGTTTCGGTGGTAAGCAGAAAATACATAAATATATCTACGATGCAGAAGTAAATGAAATTTTGAAATAAATTTAATTTCAGGCTTAGAATTAATGAAGGAAAACATTATAGAAAATATTTTCTATCGTTTCAATCCCTACTTTCCCTTGAGAAAGTTGCCGATCTATGACATTAATCCCGCTGACCTGGATGACTATAACGTTAAATTAGGTTCGTTACCATTTAATGTTATTCATAATTGTTTTCCTTTCACTCATAATGATAGTACAGATTGTGTATATATTACTTTCATATTTGTTTGTATCCCTGGTTTATAATATTTGTAATTCATGTAAAAATAATATTGTAGTGTCTGGATGTAATACCGAAATAACAGTTTTTTACTAAATGAATATGAAGTCATCTATATATTAATACGTGAAGCAAAAAAATTGTACCCCTTTTTAACCTATTTCCCCTTAACGGGTGAACTTGAAATTTGGCATAGTTAAAGTTTATATGGCGGAGAAGTGCAGAAAGTTATTTATTTTATATAAAATGCATTAGAAGTACATTATCTTAATTAAAATAAGCACTACTCACACTAATGCTTGAATTTTACACGACATATAGACATGTAAATAAAAAAGACATTTTGACAGCCGACAATAATTACGAAGTTCAAAAGAGGTTGTGAACTGTGAAGGAGGTTGCTATGCTCGACTATATGTATTTTTTAACTCTTACGTTCCAATTATCATCTTTTATCCTACATTGAACAATAATATTGTAATATATAACTATTATTGTAATGTCTATTATTTTTATGGTGAACTCACTTCAAATGATGATTTAATAAAAAATGAGCCAAATAATACTTTGTATAATCAAAATAAGGATTTTGTTCATAAAAGTAATCCATGACTTAGACCTCCGCGGTTACAATGTTGCAATTCTACCTCATGTAGCAACAAAAAAGAATTTATTTTCAAAAGCTAATGGTAGTATTAAAAACGTCTTTGTCTTGGATTCACCATTTGATTGTATTGTGCATCCATTACTTTTCCAAACGATGATACTGGGCATATCACTATTTCTCATAATGAACAGATTACATTTAATTCAATATCACTCAGAAATAGCACCCCATAGTGTCATGTAAAATTAATTGAAAATTGTGTCATGGGTTGCGATAAATTTCTTTATTTTCGTAAAGTTATGTTTGGTTAAAAATTGAGCTTTACTACGTGGTTATTGTTTCCAATTTATAATTAATCTTCATTTTCATTTACACATAGATTTTTCTTTAATGATTATATAATAAAGATCATGGCAAATGGTAAATAACTGAGTAGCCATGATGAAAACCTTTGATTATAGAAATATACCCTTTGACAAAAGAACTCTAATAAAGTTCAAACTTTAAAAAATCAATTAACTATGTTCGAATGTCGATTACTGGGCGCCCACTAGTGTAAAATAATTTCATATAACCAAAAACCATTTTTTTCACTTTTTGTCTGTCTTTTTGTTCCGGATAATCTAAGAGACAGTTGGACAGATTTTGGAGAGATTTTTACTGGCAGATGACTAGTTTTATAAGAGAATACATTAGTTTATTTTTATTTAAAACCATTTGGATTCTGTGCAAATATATATTAACAAAGAAACAATATCGAGAACAGCGCGCGGTCAACACGCACCTTCAGGCTGAACAAAACTATCTTGCTAAAATCCCAATAATTATCGGCTAAAAACAATAAGAGGAAGTTTAGTTCATACTCGTAAAAATATCATAATATATGTATTATGAGATATGTCTCGGCATGATATACAGTCAATGGGTCCAGTAGACTGATATACATTTTGTTTGACCTCCCGTTCAATTCGAATCACCGAAATTTAAAGAGATATGGAAATATCAAATTTTATTTTAATAATAAATTATTATTAATTGTCACCCATCTCTTGCGTAGGGGACAGCGGTGTGCACATGTCTACAACATTGTCCTTATTATTGGTCTTAGTAAAAACAACGCAACGTTACTTGAACGAAAATCCTAAAAAAAGAATACTAATTCCATGTCCTAATGAATACAGTCAAAGGTATGCTATATGTCTTCTGTTCATCGTATAATAATAGCAACATAACTGACATGTCAAAAAAATGTACCTAATCAGTATATAAACTTCCCTTATTGAACTGAAATAGTTTAGAAAAATTATCCGCCACAAAATACATATAAGAGTTGTCGAGGTATGTATGCTTGGTACAAAAATGTTTCAATGACTCATATAAGTATGAATATGTAGCTTAGCTCAGGTTAGCTCAGATAGGTCGCGAATTGCATGTATCAGGCAACAGCCCAAGTCGAGGCGTGCCGTGCACCCTTGAGGTAGTTGCCCAAATAAAATCGGCTGAGTGCCGTAAGCGCTCGCCTTAGTGTTCCGGTGAAGCTGTTAAGATCTTGTTAGGTCAGTAGCGTAGTCACGAAAAAAAAAGGTATATAAACTCCGAATGTGAAGAAAAAGTGATGAGAGTATACCAATACGATATGAAAAGTGTAAACATAAATAATGAATAATGATAAAAATACACCCCCAATAATTTCAACAGGTGCTTTATATGGGCTTATCGGTATGAATGTCGAGCTAGAGAACATCGCCATCAAAGAATTACGCTTACTGTGATCGCTATGGTTCTACTCAATTGTTTTGGAGATAGATTGATGGCTTTTTCAGCTGTTCTGATGCCTGGTGATTAGTAACCGAATGTTATAAATTACTGCTTTTAAAATACGCTTAATGTAGCATATCTTATTTAAATAAAACCAGTATGCTAACGTTTTTATAATTTGCTTCATTTATTTCACTCAGATAATATTTAAGTTCTCAAAAAACATTGAAGTATAATTTCTAAGTTTCTAACTAAAAAAGTATATTGTATTATTTTTATTATCCGTCAATTAATGACATTTTAACTGTAGTAGTATTTTTCTGTTTTTAAGATTACAGGAAATTTTTGCAAGCAAAAAAATGGTGACATTAAAAAAATTTACTAATAATTACTCGATCTTTATTAACTTTTTGGTTGGTATATATTTAATAGGCATATATGTATACTATGCTATTTTCAGATGTTTTGTCTCTGTCCGTGTTAACCGAAATACCTCCAAGAAACGACTGGACGGGCACAGTAAACTTTACAACAGACCAGTTGGATGTTCAGTTTAAAAAGGCTCTCATTTCTTTGAGTGTATCTTTTCTTAAAGTATTTCCGTATAATAAATTTGTGAGTACTATTTACAATTCCTCCTTAGAACTATTTGTATCTACTTGTTGTAGTTGTATGTAGTTATTGTACGATTCCGTCGCCCTACTATCGAATTATCAATCGATAAGGTTAACCACTACTCTGATAGAACTAATTTACATTAATTTATCGATCATATTTTGAAAAACTTCAACGTAAATCTCACAGTACGTGTTTGGTTACATAGTATCATTTATAACTAGCCTTTGCTCGCAGCTTCGGTAGCGGTAAAATAGGTTCTATGTATTCCTGGGGAATAGTACAATTTCTCGGGATGAAAGATACTCTACGCTCTTTTCTGTAGTTCTTTTTCTTCATGAGAAAACCCCTAACGGATATCCATTCTGCCGAGCAGCTGTGGGTGGATATGCTCGAGTCGCACGGAGTAAAACCCCATGGTACCTTCTTACATTTTTTCGCCAATGGAGCAGGGACTTCCTAATCGGTACTACATCTGCTGCTGCGGTAGATGTTGTCCCTCCTAAGGGGCCACGACTGCGGTCTGAGGGGTCAAAATGGTAGACCCCAGACCCCTCAAGGGGAAGGGGTGTTAGATCCCTCGCCGAAATGTGGGAGTCGCATCGGTACAATGCTCCTCCACAACATTGGCCTGCGCAGTTTACTTGCCCGGGCGACGGACATGCCCGTGTCAATGTTGTGTACTCTCGAGAATCTGTGCATAAAACTGTATGATTATCGGTTGATTAGTTTAACTGTGAACTCGTAACAAGCAATCTCACGTTTGAATTTATAATATCAGCTCGGGGTTTAACTTCCAAAGACTTGCTTCTTATTTATCGTGTATTCAAATGGGGCAGTTCAAGTATTACTAAAATACCAAATAATGATGGGGTCTATGTTTTAATTACATTTGATGGCATTGAGGTTTGGGCGTTTGAATAGCGATTACGTTTGCAATATATACACATTTACTAACAAGCGTTGTTTACTTTTGCTGAGAAAAGAATTTTGGTGACGTAATAATTAAATAAGCTTAATAATTTTGATTGCTATGATTTCAGACGGTAGAACATCGTCATTGGCTTTTAGGTTTGATGTACTTACTTGATCCAGTGCTATGTCATCTTAGAGCACACTGGTCACCAGCATTATTCGGTGAACTTCGTAAAACGGCACTCCAAGCTTTAGTATGTGCTTTTCCTTTGATTTCACCTCACTTAGCAGCAGAATACAAGTTAATAAGAAGGTAAATGTTCTTCCCTATATAATTCAGTTGGAGCTATTCTATTACATTCCCTAAATCTTTCATATCCAGCTTCCGTTAAAGGGAATCATCTTCACAAAATATTTTAATTTATGATTATAAAACGTCTCCATGCAATAAATGACAAGATAACTTATGTTTGAAATGTAACTTATTTTTATTGACGAAGAAAATGATACCATATTCTTACTACACAATGCGAATATGAAATAAAACGGCAATTAAACTACCGAATGATCAATCTGTTAATTCTGTAAATATTTTTGAGGATCTCCCTATCGGATTTTGTTCCACTGACTTACTTTTTATGTGGAAACGTTTTAAACTAAAATTTTCCATTTTCCGTAGGATTTTTCAATATTTTATTTGATTTTAGCTATGCCTGCAATTTTGTCGGCATGAAACATTATGTATGTCATCTGAATGTATTGGTCCATTTGCTAATAGCTACTAGTATCTCGTATTTAAGGCAACGTCGTCATTAAAATTACTGTAAGTTTTTGATAAACCGAACCGATTTTAATGAAATAAATACTAAACGTCACTCGAAAATATGGTTTATGATTTTCTCAATGAGGTTTTCTCATAAATGCAGTACATTAGCAATTAATAACGACGTTGACTTAAGTACGACATACAAGTAGCTGTTAGCAAATGGACTCAATACATTCAGATGACATACATTATGCAATTTATTACAAACGTTAGGTTTTGACAAATAATAATTATTATTAAATTTATTTTCATATATGTTTTTTATAGGTAGAGTCACGCTGAAGCTATAACTAACTTCAGCATGAATGGGTCGGCTCGCCCAGGGCAGTACCACCCTCTCACAGAAAATCGACGTGAAGTAACAGTGCTTGCATTGTTGCATTTCGTTTGGTTAGTTAGAACGCCGGAGGCCCACCTCCCTTCCTCCCTTTCTTTTCCTTCCCTCCCCCTCCCGTTCACCCATATACAGGTTGGCTACACACTTGCAACTCACCTGGTGTTCTTAGTGTCTATGGTCGGTGGTGATCACTTAACATCAGGTGACCCACCTGTTCGTTTGCCTCCTATGATATAAAAAAAAAATGAGATGATAATTTTTAAATATATATTTTGTATATATTGTTGCAGAATTATGTGGTATATTGAATGGTATTCAGTGAGTCCTTACGAATTACCTGTACTTTATTGGTGCTTGAGGTTACTCGGTGTGGCAATATATCAAACACGAACGGATAAGAAGTCTCGAAAGATCTCACTCCGCGATCTGTTTGACACGCATGGTGTCATAATAATTACACGTAAGAATTCATATTCTGTTTCTAAAATATGGTAGCCCTGATTAATTTATCGTATAAAATAGTTAAGAATAATGTAGTGCAGTATTAGTATACTTTTATTTATAACAAACACTATGCCTCGTCAATAGTTACTAAGCAAAAACTAAATAAAGTGTGTTGAGAAACAGGAGAAGAAGATGTAATCAATTGTTTTGACTATTTTTTATAATGAAAATGTATACATATATATCCATCATAAAACAAAGCAGTACCTTTTTTTGTATTTGTCAACTAATAATTATCTTTAGTTAGTAACAAATGACAAACTTTACTAATTTTTTTATTAATATTATGTTTCTTTTCGTAATATAGACGAGTCGAAACGTTTATTTTTAAAACTACTTGTCAGACTCTGTGGTCCTTACGTGTGCAGCCTAATTATATTTGGACATTACTCAGTACACAGAATAATTTCCATATGTTCATATACAAAGAAAAAACTTTGTACCCCCTTTTATGGCCAAGTTTTGACCATTGAACATCCACTAGTCCCTACAAAACGACATGAATAATAATACCAACATAGAATGGGGCAAGTAAAGCCGTGAAGTCCCATCGGGTTAATAGCGTAGCTAGTTTGGAAAAAAACCTTCCTCCTAAATATGCATAAATCACGTAATTTCATTAATATTTAATTAGCTATTACTAAACTTACTTATTCGTATAGATCTTTGCTGCACTCTTTTGGAACAGAAACTCCCTCCAATAGAGAGAAGTCAGGTTATTATAGCGCTGTGTGTTCGCATGCTGACCAGCGCGGTTAAAGCACAAAAGAGTATTACCTGTTGTGTATATCCAAATATAAAATGGCCTTCCTCGGTAAATTCAATTGCACAAAGAATGCTCGACGTTGTTATATATGCACTTGATAACAATCACATCGTGAGTGATAGGTTGGTAGCAAAGTTCTGATGATTTTTTTTATCATATGAGGCAAACGAATAGGCGGGTCACCTAATGTTAAGTGATTACCGCCGTCCATAGGCACTAGCAACATCAGAAGCGTTGCAAGTGCGTTGCCAGCCTTTGTTTGGGGGGGGAGGAGAAATGGAGAGGTGGGGATAGGAAAGAGGGGAGGGGAGAAAATGTGAGCCTTTGGCGCACTCGCAGACCGAACGAAACGCAACAATGCAAACATTGTTACTTCACGTCTGTTCTCTGTGGGTCGGGTGGCAATACCCCAGGCGAGCCGACCCATTGATGCTGCCACTAATAATAGATTCAGCGTGGCTCTACCACCTACAAAAGTTCCGTCATTAACTAACAGTAATACCTTAGTTAGCGAAATTGTAAAGCGGTGATGGTTGAATGACAGCGTGCTCGAATACTGTATTGATTGACGTAAGCTCGACTCCTTGCTATAGAGTCGGTCTGTGAATTAAAACATCGTGAGTAAATCGTAGTATTGTGGTAGAGCTCTTTATAAAACCTCCTACTACTAGCCTCAAATTCAAAACCTATCGCCAGCCACCTATTAGTGTCTTCCGGCGCGGCGACCGCGCTTGAGAGCCAGTCTAAGTTTAGCAATTTTATATTGCTTTATCATCTAACATCAGTTGAAATGGTGTGGTCAAACGCTAAAACTTTTATTTAAAAATTGAGCCGTCACGGGACGCCTGACAGATGTGAAACATCCAAATTGTTCGAATCACAAGTTGCACTATAGGTATGCGAGCTCGGCGCGGCAAGAGAGATTGCGCACAGTCGCTTGCCCATGGCATCGTCGCATTGTCGCCACGCCGACAATGAGGTTTATCCGCGCCTATAGATGTTTTACATGAAAAACACGCATTTTATAAGTTTATTTGGAATCAATAGACGATATACCCAAGCGCCTGAATTACAATAAAAAATCTAGTGACAAGTCGTATTAATTATTTTTAACAGATGGTTGATATCACTCTTAAATTTTATATGGCAAGCAATAATATGGAAAACGGAAAATCGAGAGCTATTTGTAAAAAATGATGGAATCTATAAACTATTGGATATAATAACTGTAAGTTCATATAACTTATTAGACCTTATTGATTATTCTATGTCAATGTTTTGACATATATTCGACACTTATAATATTTTTTTAGTAGCGCCATAAAAGACAGTCATAATTTATGTGAAGCACAAGTTGCGGAAAGTTAATTGTATAAACATTAAAAAAACAGTGGGCGGTAATTATATTAGTATAATAGCCTTCGGAATATTGGTCTCTTATAAGGCCTTGGCTTTACGTATCTAGTCATCTATACCCACACTTAATAATAAAATACGAAATCTATTGTGTAATGACTTTTTTAAGTAGGTACAATGATTTGCTTTTTTTTCGAACTGACTACGCTATTGACCCAGCAAGGTCTTAACAGCTTCACCTGACTACTAAGGCGAGCGCTTGCGGCACTCGGCCGATTTTATTTGGGCAACTAGCTCAAGGGTGCACGGCACACCTCGGCCTGGGCTGCTGTCCGACACGTGCAATTCGCGACCTATCTGAGCTGACCTAAGCTAACTATTCATACATATATGACTTGTTAGAGCATATATGCATACCTAGCATACATACCTCAACAACTCCTATATATATTTCGTATCGGATAATTTTGTTCATTGATTGTTTGGCGCCGACTCAACATTTCTTAGGTATACTTACATTAGTTTAAGAACTTAGTTATTGAGATGAATTAAGTAAAAGGTTTATTATTTTATGCTTTTTAGATTTTTCGGCGGTTTAATTTTTTGTTAAAAAGTTTTTATAATTTTTTGTGACTATGATCTTACTAATTATTACTTGCTTAATTTATTTGTAATACACAACTCAGAAGCTGAATTATAAATCATACCCTGTTTTACTACCCTGAGGGTTGCTTTTTTCATGTTTACATGTATATGGGACCAACTTCTGGGTATATTCTTTCAAATCAAAGGATATAAATTTAATTCGGACTATTCTGTCTACAGATATGCGCGGTCATAGATATAATCAGTGCGTGAATAATCAATCATTCTCGATTTTCATACCCTTAGGGTTGAATTTTTTTTCCTAAATTTAAATGGGACCAACTTCGGAGTACCCTTTCCAATAAACAAAGATTTTTTTAAATTGGACTGTAGGTACTGTTAAAAGTTATGCGTGGTCATACATAAAAAAAAATATACGCGACGAATTGAGAACCTCCTCCGTTTTTTTCGTCGGTTAAAAATATAAGTAGGTGTGAATAAAAAGAACGGAGTAGTAGCTACTCCGGTCAAACTGTTTCGCTTATGTACGTTAGGTCAACTGCGTTTAGTTTCTCGCTGTAATACATTTATTATTTTATCTACATAGACATAATTAGGGGTCCTAATTGGGCCCTAGCATGGACGCACTCTTTCCTTATAATATTGCTTTTTTTTATAAATATTGCGCCTTCTAAGAAGTAACATTACATTAGAAAGTACATAATTCGTCGGTAGAAATATCTTTTTGTACTAGGTACTTTACTAGTGTTGATCGGGTCGAAAACATACAATTTCAAAATATTTCGAACATAATTGTTATAATTTTCAGAATTGCATTTGAAATTTTCCACGTACACTATTATTTATTGTATTTTACTCATAGCCGTTTCATTAATAGACATAAATGTCATAAAATCCAGGTATATAAGTTTAATCTTTTCTTGCAATAGTTAATCAAATTATTAGTAAAATCATACATCAATACAAGTGTAACGATTTGTGATAGTTGTAAGAATTTAGAAAAAATTTCCAACACAAAATACATATAAGAGTACATATAAGAGTACATATAAGAGTACATATAGTGTACATATAAGAGTCGATGAGGTATGTGTGCTTGGAACACATATATGTTTCAACAACTCATATATGTATGAATATGTAGCTTAGCTTAGGTTAATTCAGATAGGTCGTGAATTGCATGAATCAGGCAACAGCCCAAGCCAAGGTGTGCTACGAACCTTGAGCCAGTTGTCAAAATAAAATTGGCTGAGTGCCTTAAGGGTCGCCTTAGTAGTCCGGTGAAGCTATTAAGACCTTGCTAGGTCAATAGCGTAATCACTTCGAAAAAAAATAGTCGTAAGGAGATGGTGAATTGATTGTTTAATTATTTATTTTAGGGTGGTCAACATGACGATACATTAGTGAATATATTAAGAGTAGTATATTTGATTCATTATAAATGTATTTTAGTTTTATTTAAAGATAACCACGGAATGCTACAATAATAAATAAATTGTAATAAACCAAAAAATTCAACTATTTTACATATTTAAATACACGAAAACAAGAAAATTGAAACAAAGTGTAATAAAATTCTAAAAGTAATTGATAATCTAAAACAATATATTAAAATATTATGAAGAGTTACAGTAAGAGAAAAAAATAAATACCAATCCAATTAAAAATGTATTTTGTGACTATTCACATAACTGATATGTCTCCATTGCTGTTTTGAATTGATTTCGTTTAGTTGAGAAAACTAAAGATACTTAGATACTTTAATGATTTATTTTTATGTAGATGACACGAGCACCAGTTCAATGCATAGCCCTTGCTATGATTTGTGACGTGGCATGCGCTGGAAAAGCTGTAGGGCAACTAGTATCCTGGCGAGCTAACATTGGAGCATCTAATGCTGTACGCAGGAATTATAAGAGAAGCCTAAAACTTTATTTTTGAACTAAAATTTGTTAGGGAGAGAGCTTGCAAATTCTGATCCGCAACTTCTTTGTGTGACTTAAAGTGGTGGACGTAAACACTATGTCGGGTAGAGTGAGAGCAGTGTCTAGCTTGCCTTCGGGTATTCGAGAACAGTGAGACACACGCTCTTCTCGCTTTCTTTTTGATGTGAAACATTTATAGGCGGATGATAAACCTGATAGCGTGGCGACGCAAAGACGAACTTTGCACTATTAACAAAACACTCGACATATTTTCAGCCCTATTTGTGTAAATATAAACTTCAAACTGTTTTGTAGGCCATTCGTACTACTAGTGTTACGTGGCATGCGCCGACGTCGTAGCTCCCTTTGATAAATACCGCCAAAAACACCGCGCCTGCGCCTAGTTGAATTTTTGTATTTAATATACATGATTATTTATGTAATAAAATGAATAAATAGTCGTTATTTTATGGAACAAATTTGTAATGCTTTATCATTTCACTATGCCGTAGCTGATTCCTGTCGTAATCTGTTATTTTATGCATATATGTAACTTATACAAAAGAAAATCGATGTTTCACATTTGCCAGGCGTCCCGTGACGATACACATAATAAATACAATATAAATTTAAACGATAAACGATAACGAGTGTCTGAAACATTTCTGTAGTAAAGACACTATTACTTAGGTTTCTGAAAATGATGTGGTAATAAAATTTTATTATAGTAGCATGACAGTAACTGAACTGAATTGAAATATTATAATGAAACCATGCCATGATGGTAGGAATTTTTATAGACTTGTTTGGCTAGCTACCAGCCTTAAGTTGGAAATCTCTCGCCAAGCAATCCGGCTGCTGTACTTGAGAGTCAGTTCGTCTAGATTTAGCGTGCATGCCATCTTGGAATACACCATGATTTAACATTAAGTGAGATTGTGGTCAAGACAGTAATAAAATACATATTTATACCCAACATATATATAAATATACTGTAAAAGAAATGATATTACTGACGTATCTAAACTATATAACAATGAATACTTATATTCAAAGCCTTTTTCCAGCATCCAAATTTAGTTAAAAGAGGCGCTAATATAGCTAGTCTTTTGGCTGCTGTATTTCGTGATGAATGTCTAAAAACTGGAGTACGTCTCAATGAATACGGTATAATACAAGGTATAATAAACACAATGTATAATAAACACAATGTATAATAAACGTGAATGTATGTGTAGCATAAAAAAACGACTTTGAAGCAACGTAAAATGTATGGACGCGTATTCATTAACCATTCCAATAATTATGATATAGTAACCTTCTTTATTCGTCTATTTTTTTAATTATACAGATATGGAAAATCCTTTAATGCCGCTTGAGACGCGAATAATAATCAATGATATTAGCTTCAAACAAGCAAGTAGTCAAAGAACCCCAGTTTGTTTGGCTGCAGCCGATATGGCTGGGTCACGTTTATCTAAGGTATGTCAAAATTATTTAAGCTAAAACATTTTTCAATCATCTCATTACTTATTTATAAATCATTCTAGTAAATACTAAACCTTTACATATGCGGTTGATATGAATACGTGAAAGAATTAATGATTCTAAAGAAAGGCTTCATAGCCAAATGCTAAATTTACCATGATGGGATTTTTAAAGACCTACTGTTTAGGCAAGCTTAGAAAAACTTGTTCTCAGGTGTACTCTTCGTAGTGTGATTAACGGCAGATTTTCAAATTGAGAATGAAGCAAGGCGAACATTACAAGCTACCAGTATCCTAACAACTTTTTTTTTCGAACTGACTACGCTATTGTTCTTGCCAGTCCTTTACAGCTTCACCAGACTAAAGCCCTGACAACACTTTATGGTTTTAATATGATGATTCCGTTCACTGAAAATTCGGACTCATTGTACGATTTCAATTTGAGACATTTCGACGCAGTGTCCTTATACTATCAATGACTTTCATGTAATGAAGTCGCCATAAAATGTCTACCACTACATTTTGTTCGGTTTTGTATTGAGTCTCTATCTGTTTATGCCTATCAAATGTGGCCGTAACAGGAAGAATACGCTTGTACTTCATGATTATTTTCAAATGTTTGATCTTTTTAATGAATATATGTGTTTTGAATCCTTAGGTATTTTTTTAATCTACCACCTACTATTATTTCCTAAAACATAGTGCACCATTGTTAATGCTACTTAAACGATGATGGATCTGTTGATAATGCTCTGGTGAAGCTGTTAAGACCTTGCTAAGTCAATAGAGTAGTCGGAGCGAAAAAAAAAATGATAATGAGTTGACGTACCGCGTTAGTCGACATATTATGTTCCAACCCTTGTGACTTAGTCGCGAGCTTCAAG
This sequence comes from Antheraea mylitta, assembly GCA_014332785.1. Classification (NCBI taxonomy): domain Eukaryota; kingdom Metazoa; phylum Arthropoda; class Insecta; order Lepidoptera; family Saturniidae; genus Antheraea; species Antheraea mylitta. Next base: position 7,226,614 of record JACEII010000031.1, on the reverse strand, counting down.
TGAAGAAAAATATCGTAATGAAACCGTAGCATGGTCAGTACAGACAGTACGGAAACTAACTATAAACGCTCGTACCGGCAAACTCACAAAAACATGGATATCGACGATATCCCCAAGCGCTTTTCGAAGTGTTGTCCATAGAATAGCTTTTAAAACATCTTTGGAGTTTTTGGCGGGAGTTTAGTCTGTCATGTAGTGGATTCTATATTTTATTCATAATCTTGTGTTATTTGACTCTATATTTTGTATATTTGGTGGTGTTTTACGTAATATAGTTAGTTTATTGTGCATATGTGAAATGAATGGAAAATAATACCACGGAGCATTCAATTCTGAGATGCCACAAAAACTCCCTGAAATGTATATGCAAGGGATTCCCCTTTTTGTTAGAATATTGATTCACACGACGCTTAATATTGAAATGATCGTACGAAGCTTCTAATATTATTGACTACATGACAGATTATCTGAAAGATTGATTGCCAAAAATAAATTTCTCGTCGATGCGCATGCTTTGTGAGCGTGCCCTTTTCGAATGTTCGTAGGTAGTTTTCGTACTGTCTCTCATACTTATACGGTGGCATGGTAGTAGGACTACTCCTAACCGTCTAGCTGCCACCCTTGATTTGAAATACCTGTTGTTCCAACAGCTACACTTGAGAACCAGTCGCTCTCCAAGTTTAACGCGCTTACCATCTTATTCCGCATCTTTTATTAACATCATATGAGATTGTGTTTAAATGCTAAATCCCATAAAGTAATCAAGGTGTGGTGCGACCATTTACACAATTAAAAGCACGTGTGACATTTTTTTTTCTCGAACTGACTACGCTATTGACCCTGCAAGGTCTTAACAGCTTCATCGGACTACTAAGGCAAGCGCCTAGGGCACTCAGCAGACTTTATTTGACAACTAACTCAAGGGTGCATGTCATAGCTCGGCTTGGGCTGTTGCCTGAGGCGTGCATAACGTGTGACGATATACTCTCTATAATAAAATACTATTACAACTAGGCATACGCTTTACTACATATGCTCTCGGAAGATTTGCAGTATGGAGTTTCTCTCGCTGATGAAGTTTACAATCTTTACAAAAACGTAAAATTGACACCGGAAGATGAGGTTTATTTTTTTAAATAATACTGTAAAAGTTTTTTTAGATAGAAGCTGGGATATTAGTTAATTTTGGTACAGTTATTACTTCAATATTAAAATGAAACTAGCTTTTTTTTATTTGATTTAAGGATAGTAAAGTAACAGTAATCAATGATTTTTCTTATAAAACAAGTACTTATACTATCATAGAGGTGAAGTTTGGAAAATATACATTTGTGGCATAAATCTCTAGTCCGGTAGCCGATCCTAAAATTAATTCAATGATAATCATGTCACAGGAACATGGGTAAAGGCTATGTTTTATTATTTTTTTTTTTTTTGTTGTTGTAATTAACTGTTATGTGTAGTTACTAGTAGTACCTCTAAGTAGATATTGAATATAGAATGTTAGGTTTTATTTATTAAGAAACCATGACATTTACAGAATATATAGGTACTATATGATATAAATTTATGATTTTAACAGACTATGCTAGTGTTATGCTCACACTATTTGACACTAAAGTTGATAGAAACTTGGACCGAAACAAAACTCCAGAGTCCTGGTTTACTACATGAAGATACAGAAACTCTAAACGAGTTCTTGGAGATTGGAATGTAAGTAATTTTATTTCATAAACTGGCCAATTCCCATCTGCGCATTGGGCAAAGAGTAACTGAAGCTAAAAAATAAGTAAGCCTAGAACCATTTACGAAAAGTTCTACAACGAATGCCGATACGTTCAGTAGGTTTGAGATTATTTAGCTTCAATGGAAATTTTATGTATGTATACCCTTAAATTTCTTCTGTACGTTTTCACTGAACTCCTCCTCGTCTGGACCGATTTTGTTGAAATTTTGTGTGCGTGTTCCAGTGGGTCCGAGAAAGGTTTAAATTCACATGTTGGATTCAGTAAGTGGCGTTGCGGTTGGCTTTTGTGATTTTTTTAAATTATCAAAGCAGGATAACGTCCGCTTAGCAGGATAACGTCCGCTTGATATTTCACTTATAAACACAGTGATTAATCGAATCATAGGATCGTAATGTGTATTAGAACTCGACATCGGCGATTAAATTAGCCTCATTCATTCTGAACGATTTTATTGTCCGAGACGCCACGTGGTACTAGAGCACCTAGTTGTTCATCGTATAATTTCAAAAACATAGCTACGTTCATTTTTAACGAATGCACAGTGAGAGGTTAGTTTCAAACATCAAAATTGTTCACATGTTTAACCACCCCACAATAAGCCTTCTATTTTGAGTTGTGAGTATATGAATGTGTTATATATGTAAAACATGTCATCTGTGTTATATCGGTTTACAAACTGTTCTTAAATTTCGTCAAAATTCGTCCAGTAGTTTCTGCGTGAGTCCCGTACAAACGACAAAATTTTTGGAAAATTTCAAAATTCAAAATTCATGGAAATGTTATTGATTTTAGTATTTTTTCTTTAAAATATTTAATGTACAGATTTCTTCCCATCAGCTTTTTATTATATGTCTATAGATATATATAGAAGACTAAGTCGGTCGGATCGTCAACGATATACATATAAGCTGATTCCTGTGATTGAGTTTATTATTTATTTATCAAAATTTAAATTTTACAGAGGATGGGCGAAGAAGATAAAACATCAGCAAAGTGTAGCAATAATAAAAAACCATAAAGAGGTAAAGAGTATTTTTATTCGATGATATTTTGTAAAGTAAATGGTTATATTAGTTTTGACTAAATATCATCAGTAGGTACTAACATCTATTTCCGTTCCTTGCTGGTTTGAAAAATCTAGCGTATACGAGTTTTTTCAACTAAATAGCTAATGATACCAAGGTACCTAAAGTAAAACTACAGAGATACAGAGACTATTTAACAACAGGTTAACTGCACGCTCATTTCATACATTTATAACGCATTAAAATAAATTCTTAACTAGGAGTGCGAGGAAGAACATTCTTTATACACGTTCTTGAGGAGAGTACAACTGAATGTCGCATTGGACGCCCTTCGTGAGGTGCGTTGCTTGGCGCGTTCGACTGATCGAGCAAGTATAACGCACGAATTGCTTCAAGAAGCAGTGAGAGCGCACCATCGCCGTTCTGTATATTCGAAGTCTCTCAACGAGCCTGTACTGCGAACCTACGTACCACCTCTTGATGATCAGGTTAATACATGAACGTAATTATATTCTTGCCATTGGATCAACACCATTATAATCGTTATTTATTTTTGACAAAGAATATTTTGGCTTGTAAATCGTAAGACTGATAATGTACGAATCGTAAAACCATGGCATAGGTTTCGATATCTGATACTGAAAGACTGTCATATGTGTACGAAATATCCATACATATATTTATGTATTCATTATTTTTCTATTTAATAAATAAATAATATATTTTATGTATTATTTATATTTTATATATAATCGTTTGTGTGCATTTAGTGATCATGTAACTTCGGAACGACTTTCAACGTTTCATATTTCTGCTAGAATTCGGAAGACGGTGCTGTAGTCGTTATCATCTTATGTATATCATTTAGACTACGTTCCACTAGAAACTCACAACGCTCACGCTCACGACCGCGAGTTTTCCCGTTCCACTAGCTCGCGTGCGTTACGATCGTAAGAGCTCGAGGAACGCATTTTGAGCGTTCAGATAAATAATAAAAATGGCGATCTAGAAAAAATAAAACAAAATCTTTGAGAGGTTAAGTTACACTTTGTAAGTCTTAACAGTAAATTCATATAATTATGAAATTCATTTAAGTATATTAAAGAAACAATGTATAATTCAATTTTTTTTATTTTAATTATCATAAAAACATAAAAAATGACCTTATTGGTTAAATGAAAAATATTAAATTACCATGAAATTATTATAAATTATTTTTTAAAATTCACATTTTTCAAAAGAAGTAAAATTATCAAAACTTTATTAACGTATTTCATTTCATATTTCATTTACGTATTTCAATACAATATGTTATTAATATAAGTATCCTATTCCGTATCAAGTAATGACATTTTCACGGTCGCCATCTTTATTGAGAATCCCGCCAATTTTGACAACGTCGACCCACGTCCAGACATGGGGCGTCGCGAGCTTCACGTGAGCGTATGTTATGACGTCATCAATGACGTTTTCGCCACGACCGCAACGCTCGCGGTTGTCTAGTGGAACGGCGAAAAGGGTGTTGTGAGTGTTGTGAGCTTCTACCGGAACGCGCCCTTAATATATACGCATGGTGTATATGTCATAACCAAATATTAATGGATAGAAATGAATAGTACCTACTGAAAGATAATATTATAAAATCAAAAAGGTTTTAATAAAAGTTGTCATTGTTAATTGCGTGAATGAATGAACTTGAAATTTAGCATAGTTAAAGTTTCTATGGCGGAGAAGTGCAGAAAGCTGTTTATTTTATAAAAAATACATTAGAAGTACATTAAATTAATTAAAATATGCATTACTCACACTACGGCTTGAATTTTACGCAACATATACACATGTAAATAAAAACGACATTTTGACAGCCGTCAATAACGGACTTCAAAAAAGGTTGCGAAGGAGGTTGCTATGCTCGACTGTATGTATTTTTATACTCTTACGTTCCTTACCCTTAATTACCCTTTTTCATCCTACATTCAACAATGATATTATAACATATAACTATTATTATAATATTTATAACACGATTTGAACTATGGTCGATTGTCGACCACTGGGCGCCCACTAGTATAGATAAAGTTGTGACCGTGTTATTTATTATTTGTCACATTGTAATTACACATACCAAAATGAATCCGATAGAGAATGGGTATTTTTATCTCATAGTCCCAGAATAAAATAGAATCACTATTCGATGGTTAAAGGTTATTGCCAATCATTTTCAGAATGTTACTGGACAATACGTGAAAGTTAACAGCATTCACCATAAAGAAAAGCCTAATTCTAATATTGGATCGTAATGTTTTTTATGACAATACGTATACACAAATATAAGAAATAAAAGACGTTATTTAAAAACATGCGTTTTATTTATACAACCAGTACTAAATACTAAACTTGATTATTATTTCTATATCAATCACGGGCATGAAACATGAACATGGTGAGAACATGCATACAACAGTTGTACTTTACTATTTTTATACTTAACAGTTTACAATACATATATTATCATTTTTATATAAAATTCATATTAAACAACACTCATTTTACAGCGTGATTCTCTAATGACTTTAATGTGAAAGCAATTTGGGTTGTTCTGGTTTTTGGCTGGCTAGTTTCTGGTTTGGCATTAATCCATTTTTAAAGTAGTAAGCCTCAAAAAACAACAGTAATTACTTATTAATTAATCATTGCGATAACGTGAAATAAAAGTAATTATGCAAAAACAATTCAAAAATATTGTCTTAATATACCTATAGGCAACATATTTATATAGAAAATTTAGGGGTTTTCAATATTAAGCCAATTAGAGGCTTTATACATGTAACATAATCAATACGAGTCATCGTGTAAGTTAACGATTTTGATTTCATGTTAAGTTGATGAAGATAGACAAAAGCCATATTCGGGTAAGGTACTCCTTATGGTGGTACAATACATAACATCAGCTAATTTGGAACGGAGGACAATACTCTGACAAGCTCTGTTTCCCGCGGTATCCTTCTAATAATAAGGGGGGATATGGGATAGAGCAGGTACAGACTTCCGGGATTCACGTGAAGTGAAACTAAGTCAGCTGCCAAGAGAAAAGACTTGTTCCTATCTTATCTACGTCGATTATCTCAAAATTCTTAGAGCGTCTTTGTCCGCTCCACCTCGGATCGACACGTCTTTTTTTAATGTGGGAAGAAATAAACCATTGAACACCTGCAGCCCTGAGGAGCAGTGAGATATCATGCTCCTGCTGACTAAAAAACCCGAGATACCATCTGCCGCGTTAACAGAGTGTCACATGGTTGAGCATGCCAACACCTGGTGGAAAGAGAGGTGTGAGACTAGGTTCTACACATGTCGCGTAGAGTCCTTAGCAGGGTCTCCTAGGTGGAGCTTGCGTTACACACAACGATCAATGTGGTGCAGAGAACCAGAACCCTGAATATCAGCATCTTCAGTGTCTCCAAGTCGTCACTGGAGATACTGGCAAAACCAGAACCACTACACTGCTCGATCCAAACTGAGAGCCGCGAAATCCATGCGACAGGGCTCTATCTGCTTGTGTTGGGTATGTGCTCTCGTTGGCACCGAGGGTAATAAACGTGCTAACTACCTAGTGAAACATGTCGCATACACTAACAGTGACTACGGTCACTATCCGATGTGGTACACCGAAGCACTATATGCGGTGAAATAGTGCAAAAATGGCAGGTGCCAGACCTGCCGTATAGACACTGGTAGGTGTCGCCTATCCTCTTACTAAAGGTGGGTAGTCTCTCTTCACAGGGTAGTGAAGAAGAGAAGTCTGTCTCCCGACAACGTGCAAGTTTTAACAGACATCTGGAATTTCTTGGTGTTACTTACAGATTTAGGTCTGTTTCATACATTACAATTACAGGCACTGATACTCGCCCGCAATTTGAAACAGGCCTTAATAGCTTAATAGAGCAACCCCACGTACGCCCCCATGCCATCGAGATAATGGTTCTTCTCCTCAGATTGAGCTCCCTCAAGAGTGACTTCAAACCCAGAACCGGGACAACACTAAATCAGAAGAATCTGGCAAAACTCTTGGAGTACGACAAAATTCGTCACCTATTATTTGGACCACATATAACATGTAGTTAGAATGGTGGGGAAAAAGAATAGATAAACAATAATAGAGTGCAAGGTGCAAAACCAAAACAGAAAATATATAATTATATGGTACATTATGTGGATATATTATAGAAATATATCGCATAATATACACTTGATGATCTAATATATGTTTTTATATATATATATATTTCAAATACAGTGAAGCTTTTACTTTTCAGGTCTACCACTTTAATATCGCGTTTCTATTAAGGAAACTGCCAACAGACATATTTAAATTGTAACGTTTTTTCATATTTAAAAACTCAAAATATGCCTACAGTTATATTATAAAATAAACCGAGGTAACAAACAAAGAAAAATATTAGTTGAAAAATAAAAATATAACCTTATATATTAAACGAACTATAGTAAAATCGATGGGTAAACGTGTTTCATTAATGAAATAAATTATGAACTATTAAGATGAATAATATTTTTATATTATTCCTAACGTACATTAATATATTTCTTAATATATTGGCAGTTGGCACATAGCATTATTATCCCACATAATTTACATACTTGTTGAAGTTAACTCATGTTATGATCTGAACTAAAAATGTATGAGACACTTGACTCATATACCAAAAGCTAACAACAATTTTTTTTTTTCTCGAACTGGCTACGCTATTGACCTGGCAAGGTCTTAACAGCTTCACCGGACTACTTAAAGCTAACAACATAAAACAAATCTTGTCATCATGCCATGATAGTTCCTATTGTAAGAACGATCGTATTTTCAGAATTAAATTATCTTTAAGATATAATTTTTACATAATAAATGTATCAAAACTCTATTTATATAAAGCCTAATCAGTCACATTCTATATTTTTAAAAATTTATATTTAAACTGAAGACACGACAAGCATTCCTTGAAAGGACAAGCTTTTTATAAACTGTCTGCCGTGGTTTCCACCATGATTTTATTATCTGCCATTTTGCCTAGGGCTCTTTAACATATAAACTAACATATTAAAACATGCCATCAATCAGCATGCATGCTATTTTTTTTCTATATCAAATGCCACTAGCAAACTATTCCCCAATTATTTCATTGTAGTAATATTATTATTTTTTACGATTATATTGAAATTTTATCTTTTGACTACGCCCCGTTTTGAATAAGACAAGATGATAGGATTCGTTTACAAATGAAACTAACCATGTAGCTATAACAAACTTTTTTATGTCGCCAGTTTTCAGCCTATTAATTGGATTCGGTATTCTATACATTTGTAAATATCGAAAACATACCATCTCTATATTTGGACCTAAATGGCAAATATACTATATTTTTTTCATTTTTACTAACCAACGAAGGAAAAAGCATACTATAAGAAACATATATTATTTTATTTGGTTGTTTCTTTGTATATATCAGTTTAGGATCCGAATTACAAGGATGAAAATATTTACTGACACTTCTATACAGTCTGCACAACCAACAACCAACAACTTGCCGAACAAATTGCAAACAAAGCAGCATGCCAGTTGCTGAATAGTAAAATAACCTTAATACTATCTAATAGGATATTAAATTATTAAGAGATAATCACGTGTAGATACTACTTCCAGTTACAAAATTAGCTTCCATGTTTTCCATTAAAATATTAGTATTTACTCAAAACGAACGTTAAAAACGCAACATTTTTTTTGTTCCTTTTATTTATAACAAATAAAACAATAAGGTAATCTATGTATCACCCTTTTTGATTAATATTAAGTAGGCCCAATTAAGGATATTAAAATAGAAAATCGAATGCCAGATATGATTTCATACAAACGAATATTTAATTTTTTAAACTAAAACGAATTTTAAAATACATTGCTATTTTAAGTTCATGTATATATATATATTACTTGATATTTCTGTTTGTTCTAATTACAGCTATAAAAATTAACCAAAATTAAATAAATTAATGTAGATAAACTTTTACACTGAAATATAAACTATAAATAAATGGCTTTGAAATATATAGACTATGAAATATCAAGTATATTCTATGTAGTTATTCATATAACTATTAATACACACTTGCAGAACTATATAACATAAAAATACTAATATTACATACTAAACTATGTACCCACAACGCAAAATAGATTTAAATTAGCAACAAAAATTAGTTTTCATGTAACAAATACAGTCTATTTCAACTTCTCAGCTTTGTATGTTTAAATCGGTTATGTTTCACTATAATCTACATTATTTTTTTATTATTACGATGTAAAACTCTTTTATAAATCACACCAATTTTATATTAAACTTGCTATAAAATTTCCTTAGAAAAATCGTCTTCATTCAAAAAAACGATTACCATATCAATAACAAGTTATAAATATTTAATTATTAGCAAACCAGATTCGTTGGTACGTCTGTTCGTAATCGTGTAACTTGTGAACAATTAGACTTATTGAGACCATATTCACTATATCAAATATGTTAATAATTATACTAGTATCCGGTAGATGGCAGTGGAGTTATTATATAATTTACATATTAAAATGTCTTATAGTCACAATAGTAAAGAAAATCACCAAATCAGGACTAAGTAAATGGGGTTGTTATTAACTACTGGAGATGGCAGAATAATATTTGCCAAACCAAGTAGTACATAAAGAAAATGGTATAGATCTTCACATTGTAAATATTTTATAACAGCCATATATAATTACAACAATGAAAATTATTTCATAAAATCTATTATTATATATGATATACATTATAGACATTGTAATTTCAACAGTTTATCATAATTCTGCCTTAGCTACTAGCTTTTTAATATCTTTAAATGTCGTTAATCGACTTCTCTCATAATTTCTCTCTAATTACAAAATTCCGAGTTTCAATTTAATACTATTTATTAAGTTTGAGTACAAGTCTTATTGGTTAGTCTGTAGTAAGTTTTAACTGTTTTAAAAAATAACAAACCCTCGTACATTAATTGCAAAATTTCATATAATCAGTTTTTAAAATGAAATAATAGATATATACATAAGTAACTTCACATAATGATACTGATCTGCACTCGAGTCTCGTTCTAAATTAATTTAAAAAATGGGTGCCTAATATTTAACCTAATTATCTAGACGAATACAAAAATTATACACAATCTCCTACGTATCTCTGTTAAAGCACAGTGTCAGTGACCATCGGGTGATTTAACTTTCAATTGAAAGGGAACTTGGAAACATCAGGAATAAATCGAAAGGGTTTATTATTCGTTTTATTATCGAATGTTATCAACTCAGGGTAACCCCTTGTAGCTTTCCACACCGGTCATTGCACCTAGATTGTGCTTATAATTTTGAAAGTCTTAGAACAAACTTTAACTTAGGTTTTCTTGGTTATTTATTAGTATTTGTTTTGATATTACTATTTCATATATGAAATGTGACCATTGTCATATTTTAGAATACTGCGAGCGTTTAAACTTTCACCTGACATATCCAACAGAATTTTATGTAATACTTGAGTATTTATTTTTTGGTTTGTAAACATATACTTTAAAAACATTTTCATATATTTTACTAATAGGAAAACTTACGAGTAATCATATCCAGCATCAGTTTCACTGTACATGGATGCTACCATACTGTCAAACTCTGGCACTGCTTCCTCAAACATTTTCAGTTGCTGGGATAATGACTCAGAGTCTAATGACGTTGAACTATCCAACATACTAGACCACTCTTCACTTGTTGATTTTGCCTGTAAGCATTCTTGATAAAAATTTGCTAGTTCTGCTATTGGACTACCATCAGCAAATGCAAACTCCTGAAAATTATAAAATATTTGACTTAAATCCAAACATAATATTTAAAAATATATTCGTTTCTTAGAATGCTATGTGAACTTATCAGAAAAGCTGCTAAAGAATAGAAATATTCACTAAAGCACAACAAATATATATTTAGTCGAGTAATTGATCAGACCATGATTTATGCTCTTATAGCTAATATGAGTAATTATAAGTTAAACTGGTTTATATAATCAATACATAATATTCATATTGCCTAAGCACTATAAATAATGCCCTAGTTAATCACTATTTTATAAAATAGAAGATAAAGCATGTTGCCAAAGAAAATTTAAAAGTTTGATATTTCTGTAAAATTCCAACAAATCAACCCATACTCGAGTTGTATAAAGACTAACAAAAAATTAACATATTATCTTTATGGCAGATCACCTGGCACATACGAAATATGGAAATTAATTATTATTAAGACCTAAGACAATAAAATTAATGTAATAACAAACTTGACAATATTGAGGAGATAATTTTTTTATTCCCAACCTATTTTTTGAATATTGTTCTTATGGATTTCTTAGATAAAAAAAACGATATTAACATGAATCAGTATACATGCCAGTAAAACGGCAAGGAACAAATAGTAAAATATAAAAACAAAATCGAATAATTACCATTAACCCCTTATATCTGTCATTCTTTTTTGGCACCTCTATAGCTTTACTAACAGCATGCACTTTGGACGTAGACGGTTCTTCACTGCTTCCAGGCTGGTCTGGATCTGCTTCTTCAGAGACAGTGTGGTATTTTAACTTCTGAAAGACATAAAGGCCTTTGCTTGTACTAACCAAAATTGGTAAGGGTACTGTACTATACTGTGTTTAACTATTATTTTATTATATTATTCTACTGAAAGTGTTCTTTATACTATTTTTTTGTAATTGCACAAATAATAATCATAACATCGAGCTTTATAATAATTGGTCAATGCTTATATTTGATTGAATATGAAATAAATGTATTTTAATAATTCAATTTTAGTTTTCAGGACTGAAACTGAGGTAATATCTAGACTGTATATAATTTTTGTGTCGAAGTTAAGCAATTAATAAAATTACAATTAAAGAAAGTAATAACCAGCCTGCCTTTGATTAAAACTTGACACATAGTTTCTGTGAAACACCTAATAAATTTTCTCATGAACAAAATCAATAATGTTGACAATTATAAGTGTATATTTGTAATTATGTAACAAAGAATACAATTTTTATATTAAGTCAGTTAAATATCTCACATTTTCCATTCTCTCTTTTTCTGCAAGTAACCAAGCCATAGGAGGTTCAGGAGGTAATTGTTGACTTAAGGATTCATGAAGCTCTTTTATCGCCATAGAATCCACAAAAGCACCAGCTGTTAATGGTTTAGACAAATCTAATTCCTTTTTTTCACCACAACCTTTTCTAAAACAGTGAGTAAAAAGGATATTTTAGTAGAAATTTATGAAAATGTGCGTTTATTTTCAAATATTATTCACTAATTACAATTGATTCAAATGACAAGGTTTTTTTTTTCTCGAACTGACTATGCTATTGACCTAGCAAGGTCTTAACAGCTTCACCAGACTACTATGACAAGGGATGATTATTATTACAGACCTCTCATTAAATTGTAAATTATATGCATTATCTATATAAAAAATGTATATATGATTTTTCCCTACATTTTATAATAAAACTCTAATTCAGGAGAGATCTGATTTAATAATTTATTTGTTATACATATTTTTATTTAGAGCATATTTAACACATAATTAATTTTGATATCTACAACATGTTGTGTCAATTACAAAGTAATAATTATTACATTTTATGAAGTAACTATATGTAGTACTATTTTATGTAGTGACAAGCAAGAATATTAAACAACTTCAATAAATAACAGTTGACTAAAAAAGATGATAATATAAGGCTGAAATCCTGCAATAAATAATGATAAGGAATTATTGCATATATATAATTTTAAAACTCACTTTGTACTTCTAGGAGTATCTTTGAAGAAATGATCACTTTTGACCATTATTGCATTATTATTAGTTTGTTCCTCATAAGGTATTCTTGACCTATCTTCTGGCAGTATTGTCATTTTAGTTCTATATGCGACTTCTATAAGTAGAGTACCGATAGGTGTACGTAGTTCATGTACTTTTACATGCTTACATTCATCACCTAGATTAAAATTAATTATTGATTTTTAATAATATACAAGGATTTGTTAAATGAAACTAAGGATACTGAATATCTTCTAGTAAAAGATAATTATATTTTTGCTACTTTGCTTGCTGAAGAGTTGGTTAAATAGTAAATGAATAATATAGAATCAAAATAGCAAACTACAATACACAATGGCTCCTTTTACACATGCAATAATTATGTTTAATTTTCTAAATAGTAGTTTATTTTTATAAGTATTACTTTAGCACTGGATCAAAAAAATCAATCATATTAGACAAATGTAAGTAGGAGAGAAATTCACTGTATTTTAAATCTTTGAATCACATTCTTAACACCTATATTAGTGAAAAACCATAAAGATTTAAGCGCCATACAAACGAAAATAGACCTTATGATGCAAAGGTTAGCAAACAGATTGGCAGTATAAGGTTTAAAAAAATACTGGATTTATTACAAGATTTGAATAATTATAAATGATGTAATGTATAATTCCAATTATTATGCAAAATGTATTATTACATTATTATTTAATTTTTAAGAACTATTTTTTGTACTAAACCACGAAATGTCCAACTTAGCTATTATATGTATACTTTTAGGTTAGAAAAAATATTTTACATTAAATACTGAACTAAATAAACATTAAACTACTACAATATGAATATATCAAATTAAATATTGAATAGTTTAGACAAATGAATATGATAACAATAGTTTTCAGCCAATTAACTTTACTATTATTCTTTCTCCTTATTTCATATAAAACTTATTTCAAGAAAATATACAATATTTTATCGATCATAAGAAAAAAAAAACAAAATATATTTTAAATTAGATATAATTTTTATGAAAATAATATCAAATACATGATAATATAAAAATCATATATAATCTGAATATAATTAAATATATTATTGTGACCATAGATTTATACTCATATGGTACATGTACCAAATGTCTTTGCCGATGGCGGGAAATTTAAATTTTTTTAAAAAAGCGTGCTGGGACCAATCTGTCCCAAAGCTAGGTCCAGGTTAAAATAAATAATTCTCAATTTATGACAACCTTTCATTTTAGCTAAAAATTATTGTGATATTATTAAATAAAGATTTTTGTAATAATATTACTAGTCAGAAGCTGTTGGTAAATTAGCTGCTACTGAAATCCATAACGACACTTGCCTAAGATATTATAATTGGGTGCTCCACCATATATTTTATGATAAATCTTGTATGTTTCTTTGTGCTGTGCTCTTGATAACTTATAAGCTGGAGTTATTCTGGATATTGTCAATGTAGATTTGAGCATCACACCCATTCTGTAATACACAGTTGAAGGAGAACATGATTCAAAACCTGGGTCCAATCGCACAGTCCATATCTCAAGTATCATTGATTCACTATCACTGGTCCTTAATGAAATTTCAATACACAGTATTTTTGTGAGTGCATCTATCACTTCACCATTAAGAACACGTTTAGTTTCCTCATTCACGTATGGCTCGTCTGGGATTGATAAGTTGAACTAAAACATATTAAGAAGTGCATACTTTTATATTTCTGAAACTGTAAACTATTTTTATTGAGGGCAATTATGGTGATATATGAGTAATTAAATACGCTATTATGTTACAATGTTTATTGTTATAAAATTTTGTATTGTTCAGCTGTTGTCCAATCTGCTATTTCCCATATTATAGCAGTTTGTAACAATAATTAGATAAATATTCATTATCCATCACATAACTTTAGTTGCAAATGACACTCACACCACTTACTGTAATACATTACATGAACATTAGACATGTAAATACTAAAAGTGTGCAGAATGGGATTTACCATTATCTGAAAATTTAATCCACTATATAACTCCCTCTCTTACACTATATAACAAAGTAATGAAATTTCAAGCTATACATAATCTGACAATGTCGTACAAAAATAACTATATAGATATGCCCATACTGTCAATACAATTCTGTTTTTGCAACTATACAAAAAGTAACTGTTTGTCAGTTCCGCAAGAAATAGTATTATGTAACTCTTTAGGTACATTTACTATCTAATATCTTATTACAAAGAGCTCTTTATCTTCAAAATTACTATTAGAAATTATAATAGTGAATCGTAAATAATAAGTTGGTAATTATTTTTCAAATTAATAATACATACGAAAATAGTTGAAATTATGAAATTCTGCTATAAATTGTTATAAGTATAATTTATTTGTTACAACTAAAACTGTAAGCAGTTCTTGATATTTCACATTTATAATTAGTGTTCACTGAACTTGATGCAATATTCTATACTTAGCTATGATTACTAAATTATGTAAACGAAAGCATTGTAAATAAAATAAAATGGCTGGCAAACTGGCCAAAATACAATTCAAATTACATATATATATATATGAGTTTCAATTATATTCTTGAAGATTAGTATAGTGCACACCTCATAAACATGTTTATAGTGAATAACATATTTTTGCTCTATTTCGGCAAATGACGAAGATGCGAATAATAATTACTTTAAATAATAGCCTATTACTTAGTCCTTACAGCTTTAGTTATCTGCCAGTATTATTCCTTTAAAAATGGGTTCAATTGTTTTGGATATTCTAAATGGATGAAGTCACAAAAAACATCTAGTATAGGATATAAAATAACCTAAATTACTTATTGTAAGGTTGGATATCTGCTAGCAAAAGTCCTGTGATAATCTGTTCAACCATTTTGGAGGTAGCACTGGGGATGAACTCTGAAGTAACAGCTAGTCTAAAATAAAATAACCTAGATTACTTCTTATAAGACCATCTATCTATCAGTGAGTTTTGTGAGAATTGGTTGCTTCAACTCCAACTTGCTATGAATTCATAAGATTCCATTAAAAAGAATATATAACAATAATAGTAAGAAATTTGCTAAAAACGTTTTAGAGATAGTACTAAGACAGACTGAATTACACGTTGTAACATAACACAAATATTAGAACAAACAAATGCAAAGAACAATACAGCGCTCAGCATATAATATTTGTACGAACCCATTGCAAAGGTGGACTAGCATCTTCATTATCTGCCTTTATTTTTGAATCATGGCTTATTTTCTTGCCTTGCCGGCTTTGAACAACAATTTGAGCCACTTTTAAAGTCAAAACTTTTGTAAACTTGTAAAGCCTTTGACGTTCTTTTGCTTCTGTACTTGTGGATGCCATTTTATAAGTAGTACTACTTTACGCGGTGTTAGCATACATAGATTTAACACATAGGGCAATTTTGCCAATGAATAGATATAATGAATTAGACTTGTAGAATACTGAGAAAACAACCAAAACGTAAAAACTGGATAAAAGACATTATAATTACTGTCAAAGTGTCAAATAGTAGGTTGAACGACATATATCGATTTTCGAAATTATATCGATTTTTGGTTTTAATTTATTGAACTAATTTGATATATCTTGCACTATCGATATAAACGTCGGCATTTTAGATTTATTGAAAGTCGGAATTTCGACTCAAAAATGTCGTCTTAGACTTACAGTTTTACTTGCAGAAACAAAGCAGGTTAATTCTAATGGACTGCTTTGTTTCTGTGAGTAATATACTCTGGACAATAATCAGCGTATGTTCTAGCAATTACGTCACCCTATACAAACATATAAATACCGGCCTCATAGTACATATTAAATATTAGTGTACTGTATATATTCTCCATAAAGGCCGTAAGGGTCTTAGTACAGCTAATCGGCATATGTATATAGATATATATAGGTTCTAATAAGATATTAAGATCCTGAAAGTTTCAGATCTCTAATTTAATTGATTTCGAGAAAAAGCAAAATATGTAAGAAACAGGAAAAAAAAATTCTTACAATTGACTAAATGGTTTGATTTCAATTTTTAATAAAGTTTGGGGTCAATAATAGCTTCCAAAAAAATTAAAATCTATATAGCTTCGTAATATCATTGTTTACTTTATTTTTTTTAACCATAATGTAATTTTTTTACAAATATGAAACTATTTCTTTATAAACCTTATGTATTAATTTCCAGCTACAACACCATGAGTATTTAAAAGATTTGAAAATGATAGTTAAAAAACACCTTTTTTTCAATTCATCAATTTGTTCACAAAAATGAATCAAATAAGTTTAATAGTTTTTGTTACAGAGGCAATAATATGAAAATTTAATGTTTATGTGAAAATGTAGATTTTTCATTCTTTTCCATATGGCGTACATTAGCTTTAAAAAAACAAGGATTTTTGTTATTTTTTTAAATATCGATTTTCGATATATCGATATTATTTTAAATATCAATATCGGCGGACAATATGTGAAAAAAAAGATATATATCGACTTTATTAATATAAACAATTTTAATTCAGCTTAACAATTGTAGTTCGGTGAAGCTGTGAAGGCCCTAATTAAGGCCAATAGCGTAGTCAGTTCGAGAAAAAAAAAAACAGCTTAACAATGATTTGCAGTCTTTAATCCAGTATATTTGTTAGACAATCTATACCATAAATGATTTAAAATGTATTACAGTTCTAAGGGCCACTTGCACAAACGTTATTCAATCATATTGATTTTAATTGTCATCATTCTTGTTTTATCTAAATAAGAGAACTAACTATGTGTACCGATATTCTTCAGTCCATCAGTTACCAAGTTTTTTAAGTCATTGAGGTCTAATGGTTTGACCGGTTAAATATCATTTCAATGTCCGCAGGTTCGAACCTCGACATGTATTCAGGAATTTTTGAAAATTCGCGTACAGTTACTAATTTAAATTGGTAACACAATCGGCTGATGTTGAATGTAAACATAAGGAAACCTAAACCTGAGAAATGTTCTCGAATACTATTGTATGTGGAAAAATATACATCTGAGGATTTCTCAGAGTTTGAAATTGCCAATAAGATGTGGACTGGCGTGGTGATTATGCCCGTACTTTCCTTCAGCAAGGGGCCTATGGCCCTGAAGTTTTACAGGCTGATAATATAAATATAAATGATAATAAATATAATGATGATGATGCATATTTTTCAGTAAGTGTTTTAAAAAATACTCGTTACTTTATATGTTCAGCTGTTTCACTAGTAAAATTATTATTACCAGCCTGCTCCAAATTCCGGTATCTCGGTTCATTGATCCAAAACGACGGCAAGTTAGACAATGCCGCGAGGAATAAAATTAATGCAGAATGCAGAAAATGGTGAAAGACGTTTAGGATATCTTTATATCGTTCACGATATACTCGAAAACTAGTGAACGGATTTTCATGTGATTTTTAACGGTAGATACAGTGATTCATGAAGAAGGTTTAGTAGGTGTATAATTTGTCAAAGTGGTAATTTTTTATTATCAGCGCGGAACAGCGTCCGTCGGGCCCACTAGTATCTTTTAAACAGTATTACTTCTGTTATTTATATTTTAATTTTGTTTATACGAAGTTTAAGTTCTTTTGTGATTTTTAGTTGACTAGCATCTATTATATTAATGTCAGCTATCTATATATTAATACGTGAAGCAAAATTTTTGTACCCCTTTTTAACCTATTTTCCGTCAACGGTTGAATTTGAAATTTGGCTTAGTTAAAGTTTATATGGCGGAGAATTGCAGAAAGCTGTTTATTTTATGTAAAATGCATTAGAAGTACATTAAATTAATTAAAATATGCACTACTCACACTACTACTCGATTTTGACACAACATATACACGCATGTTAATAAAAAAACATTCTGACAGCCGTCAATAATTGCGAACTTCAAAAAAAGTAGGAGGAAGGAGGTTGCTATGCTCGACTGTATGTATTTTTTAACTCCTACGTTCCAATTACCATTTTTCATCCTACATTCAACAATGATACTATAAAATATAACTATTATTGAAACGTTTATTATTTTTTATGGTCAACTCACTTCAAATGATGATTTAATAAAAAAATGAGCCAAATAATACTTTGTATAACCAAAATAGAATTTTGTTCATAAAAGTAATCCCTGGCTTAGACCTCCATGGTTACAATGTTGCAATTCAACCTCATGGAGCAACAAAAAACAATTTATTTTCTGAAGCTAATGATAGTATTAAAACATCTTCGTCTGTATTGTGTTGATTGTATTGTGGATCCATTATTTTTCCAAACGATTATACTGGGCATATCACTATTTCTCATAATGAACAGACTACATTTAATTCAATATCACCCAGAAAAACCACTCACCCATGGTGTCGTGTAAAATTAATTGAAAATTGTGTCATGGGTTGCGATAAATTTCTTTATTGTCATAAAGTTATGTTTGCTTAAAATTTGGGAGCTTTACCGCGTGATTTTTGTTTCAAATTTATAATTAATTTCAATTTTCATTTACACATAGATTTTTTAAATGTTTACATAATTAAAGATCATGGCAAATAACTGAGTAGCCATGATGAAAACCTTTGATTATAGAAGTATACCCTTTGACAAAAGAACCCTAATAAAGTTCAAACCTTAAGATATCAAATAACTATGGTCGAATGTCGACCACTGGGCGCCCACTAGTTATGTTAAAAGATTGATCAATAGTTTTTATTGTTCCTACCACCAATCGCCACAAAAGCCTCAGTTGACTTGATATTGTGCGCAATTTCAAGAGACACCCACATATACGTATACATACCTATCGTAAATTCTGGTCGAGTCTCAATAAGCCGTATAAGCAAGTAAAGAATTTTCAAAGATTATCCCATAGAATTTCACAAGAACGTAACTTTCGACTGATTCTTTAAAGGCGGCAAAGTTTTGGTGAAAACTGGAAGTAACCAATACTACGGTCGGTCATTAATATTTACAAATTTAAATGTGTGAATAATATCTGAAATTGTAAGGAGATTGTAGTGACACTACAGTTTCTACTAGCATCGGTACTAATAAATAATTTGTTATGAGCAATTTACGACAACTATAGAATGCAAATCAAGGCTTGTTAGTAATTCATAGATAATAAATGTAAATTTATAGGTACCTAATCAAAGTAAAAATTATAGTTAACGATCAAAGACCACGTTCTGTTATTAGTACGAATAATTTAATAATATATAACTTTGTTTGCTTTGATTAGTGGATATTAATAAAATATACATAATGTTTTCTACATAGATATTTAATTAAAGACAGAAATAATAGTGAAAAAACTTATCTTACGATTATGAAATGATTTGGAGATAATTATAATGGTCGTAATTGTACCCATCCATTTTGATTGAACTGGTTTTATCTATCATTCGTATGTCAATAAAAAAATATTAGTTTTTGCTAGCGATCTCGCACGCATTAGTATACACTACATTTATCCCACAGGGATAGTATTTTTTTCTGAATTGAAGGTACTCTGTGTCAGTGGTGGATTTACCAATAGGCTAAGTACGCTGGAGCCTAGATCGGCAGATTTTAGGGGCGGCAAATTGCGAGCCAAATGTTTCTATATCGTACAAAAATTAAAAACATTCATATTTATATACGAGAGATATATGTTACAAGGTATTATTACAAAACAAACACACAAGTGACTGAACACGTAATATGTTTCATCACGTAGAATCAAAGTTTTATTATATAGTCGTATTGAACGATTTGGGAAACAAAGATCTGAAGGTACCAGTTACGTATCAAATATCGTTTCGATGAGTTTATTCTCTTGATGGGTTATAGTCTTGAAACCGATCGGAAACAAGAAGGGAGGATTATTTTTCAATAAACATCGATTCACTACCAGATATTGTAATTAACTGAATACGAACCGGAGTATGCAATGTGGACATCGGTACAGGCGGCAAAAGTGAAAAACTTCCACTGCTCTTTTTTGTACCTTTAGTCCGGTGAAGCTGTTAAGACCTTGCTAGGTCAATAGCGTAGTCTGTTCGAAAAAAAAGTTTTCTGTACCACTTACAATATGTATGCTTAATTTAATGATGATAGGTTGAATAGTTAATACCTGAAAACATAACAAACAAACTCGGTTTCGCATATATAATAATAGTACCGGGGCGACCAAGTCTAGCTCGGTTCTTTAAAATAATAAAATGAACTGTTATGTTTGCCTCACGAAATTAGCATTATTTCACATAAAAAATATTTAAAAAAATGTCTCTTTTATAATTATAGTACCTAATAAAATTATTTATTTGATTAATATAAATGGTTACGTATGTCTCACAAAATTATAATTTTCACAAAAAAATATTTATATTTATACGGATTCGAACTGGGGTTACATAGATTTTCGAAGCAATCAATTTCCACCTAAGCTATTTTTGTTTTTACAGCGGCGGAGAAATTTGTCTTCATATTCTAGCTATATTTTGTCATTGCCTGAAATCTGAGTTAACAAAAGTTTTCTATGAATAAAATCAATAGATCAATTTATGGCTTCCGAAACTACCTACATACTAAGTTTCACGGAAATAGGTGACGCCATTTCTGAGATCCTGAATATATACAAATTTAAAAATATACAAGAATTGCTCGTTTAAAGGTATACGATTAGTAAGGATTTTATCTAAACATTGGATTGTAGCAACCGCTGTAATATGTAGTGTTGCTGAAATACAAGACCAAGACGAGACTTTGCTTGGTTTTACGTCAATACACCTGATCTTGGTTTTGCAGCAAGTGGCTTGCAATACTTACAAATTTTGCAATTACCTACTAGCTATATTGCTACCTATGAAATACGTTAGGATAGAAACTTCGAAGAATGTAGCAGGTAGCTACATTTCGAGCTAATATTTACATAAACACAGTAAAGTCCAATGAAACTAATTACATTTATAATGAACAAGAGTTTAAAGGAATATTAGCAGAAATATAAATATGCAATTACTTGTCATGGAAAAGATAGTAGTAGATGCTTCCTCAAGTCTTGCATTTTTAATTTTTATTTTTTTATGTATAACATGTTTGTTTCCTCTCGGATGCAGGTTTTTTTTTTTATAGGAGTGATTTTAGTGAGGTATAGTATATCATATTGGTATATATTTTCTTACTTATAAGAAAATATAATAAGAACAAATTAATAAAGAAACGACATAACTTAGTTACTAGAAAGAGATTGTTGTGGCAAATTGATTATCCCATGTTTTAGGTTCAGTAAGACTAATAATGTTTTTTTTAGAAAAATAGTGTTAAGTTTTACAACAAAGCCAAAGAAATATTATCGATTTGCCAGATAGTATATTGAACCAATATGTCAAACTGTTTTTGATGTCTTAACGCTTATTATAGTGTGGATCAACGAACGTGAACGATTTTGATGTATAAGAGAACTTCATACCTCTCTCAGTGCATTCGTCCAAAATGAACATAGCTATAAGGTTTTTCAAATACTATGTACAACTGGATGCTGTAGTGTCACGCTGCGTCTCAGAGAACAAAATCGTTCACAAAGCGTAAGGCTAATTAAATCGTCGATGTCGAGTTTTAACACAACACAATCCTATGCTTTTATTAATCACTAGCCTCTGCTCGCGACTTCGTTCGCGTGAAATAGATACTTGGGGCTAATGCTAACACGCAGCGGAAGTTCTCAAGAGGAAAATACCCGATTTTGAAACATTCTTCATTGGTGCTCCGCTCCTATTGGTCTTAGCGTAATGATATATAGCCTATAACCAACCTCGATAAATTAGCTATATAACATTGAATTTTTCAAATCGAACCAGTAATTACTGAGATTACCCCCTACAACTTCACAACGTCACAAACTCACAAACTTTAGCTCTTTATAATATTAATATGGATTATGTCTATAAATTAAATGCCATGCAGACGTAGTCGCGGGTACAGCTATATATGTATATCTTTAATAGTATTAGTACCTATTTGTATTAATGTAACATTACAGTAGTTTTATTTCCGTATTCGGTATTTCAATTCTGTGCCTACATACGATATTTTGTATTCCAGGGCGTTACATACATAGTTGTCATTGCAAACACGAGGTAATAATAGATATTAAAGTAAGCTGTTAGATTTCATTACAATTACATGGTCACTATTTGCTATTTTCTGCTTTCAGTTTTAACTACTCAAGCATATCAGAATAGGATTAAAAATAATATTCATTATTTTCATGTTAGCTCTATACTTCAAAGTATTGTGAAAAGGCAAAAACTCGTTATATAATTTATATATAATTGGTGAGATAGTCGTCATTTTGCTGTTGTATATCATATATAAATCAAAGAGTTTCAATAATCAGAGTAATATTTTATTCTGTGTGTAGTCTTACTGTACAGTGTCTCTACATTAATTGCTAATTTAATATAAACATATATCAGGGTTGCTTATATGTTTTATTTGTTAGAGAGAACTTGACGAGGCAGCAGGTTTATTAACTGAACTGAACAAAATGTTACTTGGTGAAGACCCTGTTATGTAAGTTAAATTTGTTAAGATAGTTTCTCCTTTGAAATATATACAAATCTAAAAACAGTTAAAAAATGACATATTAGTAAATTTTGATACTGGTGGCAACGGTAATTATAAATCTAAATAATTATGGTACCTAATATGTTTATACTTTATGTACTTATTTTTCAGGGGTATAAAAGATCCCAGGGATTATAATTACATAAAGCTATTAAGATTTACTCTAGGATCTATTGGATCGTGGCCTAAAAAAGAGTTAGATGAAAAGTGTGGAAAATATGGCTTAGCCCTAGCCTCGGTCCAGATGTTTTTAAAATCAGTAGGTTTGGTCCTAACAGTATGGTATATATGGTCATATTCTCAAATACTTGGATTCGTTGAAATAGGACATTCTTACATAACAGCGTTAATGAGTTGTGTAACTTTGGTATGTATTTTTATTATAAAATATAATTTTAATACTGACAAGGGAATGATTAAGATTTTCAGTCAAGACAAGCTTATCGCATATTAAAACCTTCTTGAAATAAGCGAGTAACCGACGTGTTTAGTGCATATTATATTTTAAAATGAAATAATATCGCTTATTATACAACACTATAATTCAGATAATCAAAAACGTGTGAGATGCACAGAGTATTTATGTGTTTCTAGCGATTTAAACAGTCCAAAAATCCAAACGAGAAATGAAGTAACTTCGCCTACCATATAGGTATAATTTCTTCAAAAAAAGGTCACTCTAAAGATCACAATCAAAGGCCAAAAGTAGCCGAAACACAGCACAAAACATATAATACTTTGGCAGTGGTCAAATTGCAGAATGGGTCGGTATAGTTTTAATATACAATAGTTAATACCAGAACTCAGCACAAATTAGCCATCCCATGTCTTAGGCTGAGTAAAATCAAAAAAATGTTTTTTAGGTAACAGTATTAGGATCTATAATAAGGTTCCGAAGAAATTAAAAAATATGAATTAAACCGTGGTATATACTGTACTAGCTGTCACCCGCGTCTTCGCACGCGTTTTTTTGATGTGTTAAATAAATTTAAAAGTGTGGTTAGATGTGTAAATTACAATAATTCTCTTTCAAAAAGATTTGTAAGTATGATACGCACATCATCTACTGTAACAGGTAAATCGAAATAGTTCATCACTACATACATAGTGTAAAACAAAGTCCTCTACCACGTCTCTTTTTTTTTCGAAATGACTACGCTATTGACCCAGCAAGGTCACAACAGCTTCACCGGACTACTAAGGCGAGCGCTTAAGGCACTCAGCCAATTTTATTTTGACAACCAGCTCAAGGGTGCACGGCACACCTCGGCTTGGCTGTTGCCTGTTGCACGCACAATCGCGACTTATCTTAGCTAACCTAGCTAACTATTGATATATGTATGAATTGTTGAAACGTATATGTGTACCAAGCATACACGCCTCAACAACTCCTCCATATATTTATTATCGGAAAATTGAGAGGTTTTCAGTTCGATAAGGGAAAAAAAAGTAAACCCTTCCACTTTCATGTGTAAGCGTGTAAGCGTGCACGTATGTGGGGGTGATCGTGTAGTGTTGTAGCGGTGATGTATATTTGTGTGTCACCGTATCGCGCAAGCAACGCACTCAAGGGCTCCCTACCGAGGGATCGAACCTAGGCTTGAGCCGCTGCCGTGGGAGGCCTAATCGGGTGTGCGGGGGCGAAATTAACCTCCAGACCACTGCGGCGTGATCTGTGGTTACGCGGGCGTAGGCGTGAATACGCTCTGATTCGAGGGACAGGCTGGTACTGATCCTTCGCTGACGTGATTGAATCAGGAGGGTCGGTAAAAATGTGTCGCGGACGTCTTTTATAACACGCAGCGTTAGGTACGGTACCACGTCTCTCTATATGTCTGTTCGCGATAAGATCAAAAACTACAGAACACATCTTCATGCCGTTTTCACCAATATTTGAAATGATTCTTGGGGAAGGTTTAGGTATAATTTACCTTATTATCAGAGCGGGCAACATCTGCTGAACTCGCTAGCTTAAAATAAAACAGTTAGTTGGTTAGTTATTTGCCCGTAAAATTCCCGTTCAAATATTACTTGTAGTCCGGTGAAGCTGTTAAGACCTTGCTAGGTCAATAGCATAGTCATTTCTAAGAACAAAAAAACCTGTTCAAATAGGTTCACACATATCGACAGAATTTTAAACAGATATATGTATTCACCAAAAAGTATTTATGTTAATAATAAAATAATAATTAAAAATCAAAAATGAGGAACAAAACTAACAACAAACTTTTTGAGTTTTTGGCGGGATTTCAGTCTGTTATGTAGTGGATTTTAAATTTTATTCATAATCTTGTGTTACCTGACTCTATATTGTGTTAAATTGATAGCGTTTTATCTAATATGGTTAATTTATTATGTATATATGAAATGAATGAAAAATAATACCACGAAACATGAATTCTGTGGTCCTGAAAATTAAGAAGATCAAAATTTACGAAATATTATATAGAAAATTTGGCGTTTATACCTTTACATTAACTTGGACATATAAGTAAACTGGCTAAAGAATACATAATAACTACCTATATTGACAACTTCAGAATTGGCAGTATGAATTAATTCTTTCGCCTGTCTTATTGGATGAATATTATTACTACTAAACTTTTTGAATAGCAACACAAAATATACTTTCGAAATGTTTGCGATATAAGCGTACCACGTATAATTAAGTATTAGAAACATAACTTACGTAGAATAAACTTATTGAATAGGACCACAAAATAAACCCTGAAAATATTTGTGAGAGAATGTTATCACGTTACCATGGCAACGTATATAATACTGACGGTAACACGCAGCGGAAGCTCTCAAAATAACCCGATTTTGAGTCATTTTTTATTAGTGCTCCGCTCCTATTAGTTTTAACGTGATGATATGTAGCCTATAGCCATCCTCGATAAATGAGCTATCTTTTTTTTATATCATATAGGAGGCAAACGAACATGCGGGTCACCTGTTGTTAAGCGATCACCGCCGTCCATAGATACTAGCAAGCTCAGAGGAGTCGCAAGTGCAAAGGAGAGGAGAGGAGAGGGGAGGGGAGATGGGTCTCCGACGTTCTCACTGACCGAACGAAAGGCAACAATGCAAGCACTGTTACTTCACGTCGGTTTTCTGTGAGAGGGTGGTGCTACCCCGGGCGAGACGACCCATACATACTGAAACCAATAATAGCTTCAGCGAAGCTCTACCACCTATAATAAATTAATATATTAATATCTAACACTGAAAGAAATTTTCAAATTAGACCGGTAGTTCTTGAGATTAGCACGTTCAACCACGCAAATAAACAAATTCTTCAGCTTTATATATTAGTATAGATATAGATTAAATGGAACACTACAAACGTAAAATTTCATGTAGGATATGAAAATGCGTTACATATTTGACTGATCTATCTTAGGTCCTACATTCCTTATGTATTTCATTTAATGTTAAATTGAATGTTTACTTTTAAATTCAATAGTATGTTACGACAACAATACAATCGTGCTAATTTAATTTATTATTATGCAGTCACGAGGCTATTCTCTTTCGTTAAATTCAAAATATCGAAACATGATGAGGAAATTTATTATGAAAATGCACATATTTCACTTCAAGGATGATTCAGAGTATGCTATGAAGGTATTTATATTGTATTTTATTATTATGTCTGTATAAATCAATTCTTGAATGTAAGCGTATCACTTCAGAACGACTGCACCTATTTAGATAATTATTGAAGTTATACTTCTTTTAGCGCGTTAGGGAAAAATGATGAGAGTAAATTTTTACGAAGCACGCGCACACCGTCAAGAAAAAGCGACACCCTGAAGTTAGTTATAGTAAACATTTTGTTTCTTTGTTTTTGTTGTTTGTATTAAAACTTTCAATGTATCAACAATAGAAAAAAGGTATTTTTTATATTGTTAGTATTGTTTTTTCTACAAACATAGAATAAGGCGAAAGATAAAATTTTTGAAAAGATTTTTATCTTGCTACGTCAAAGAAGTATAACTTCTAACGCCTGTAGATAAGTACACACACACTTTTTTCTTGTGTTTGTGGCTGTCAGGAGGAGTCTTTATATAAGAAAATGTATGAAAAATTATACGGAAAAGTGTGGGCTCAAAAATTTCCATGTAAGCAGGGAGTGAATTAGTGAGACAAAAACAGTAGTGAGATAGATGTTTAAAAATACTGACACATTGACGTTCAGTTGTATATGGTATACTGTTTTTCAGTTGCTCTTTTATTTCATTACATTGCCTTGCCGTGAGCGAAATATTTTGTTTTTTGGTCAATTTTTTTTCATTAGTAAACCCGTTAGCTGTCGGGACCAGGAGTTACTATGTAATGTATTTTATTTCGTAACCGAAAATCTCTTGCTTGATGACGTAACATATTTTACAAGAACTGTTGTTACTGACGGGTAAGCTGACATGTATAACTTTTAAAAAATCAACCGACTTCGATATGGGGCACCAATAAGGCACTAAAAAGCGAAAAATAACTAAATTATTAAATTAATCAAATTAAATGAAACATATTGATATTTGCGCTACCTAATAATATATTCAAAGTCAATACCAACCTAAATTCATATCATCTACATCAGTGCTTCCCAACCTCCTTTAGGCCATGCCCCACCTTGACATTTATAAATTTTTTTTTTCCTTAAGGAATATAAATGATAAGTTTTAGGAAGAAATTGTTATCAAAACATCGTAAGTAAAATTTCAAAATATATAATGAAAAACTTACTTGACGACTCTAATTAGCCAGTTTATATTTTGGTAGCGTCAAACTAAACAATACCTGATGATTATGTATAGCATTTTTTATTATTTGTCTTTTTTGTTAAATTTATTTAAAATCGTGTCGAGTCCATTTTTAAATTGCCCCTTTTAACTATCAGATTGCCCCCCCCCCCCCCTGGGCGTGGGCCTCACGTTGGGAAACACTGATCTACATACAAACTTTGGGTACACAGTCTCGTGTGTCACGATATATATATGTATATGGTATACATATTTTGTTACCTGCAACAAATTTGAAAGGTTGGTTGATATCGACTCAAAATTTATTATTAGGTAGCGCCAATATCAACATTTTTTATTTAATTTGGTTAATTTAATATTTAAGTTATTTTTCACTTTTTAGTGCCTTATAGGTTTTTCTTATCGAAGACAGTTTATTTTTTTCTACTTTTAGTGTCCATAAACATATTTGGTTTCTATTAAGTATTATAAAATTATTGATATCGGTTTCAAGTAGACAAAGATACGTAGAGTCGAAGAGGGTAAAAATCAAATGAACTATTTCATCCCTTTGGGATTGAATATTTTCTTCAAATTTATATAGGAGCACCTTTGAGTATAACCAATTCAAATAAAAAAAGAATCATTAACATTCGTTTATATTTGACGAAAATATCGATTAACCTACATAAAAAAAACATACAACCGAATATAGTAACGTCCTTTTTCGAAGTCGGTTAAAAATGACGAAACACCTACATTAAAGTATAGTGTAGAGGTCAAAGTTTTTTTAATTATCACGGCGGAACAGCGTCCTCCAGGCTCGCTAGCAATTTGTAAAGACACTGAACATTTATAAAACATACATCTATATAAATACTGATCGAGTATAAGGAAAAATATCGAGGACAGTTTGTTGTAACAGTCGCGCGGTTTGACTGGTAGAATATTGATCCGATTTCCGCAGATTCTAAGCCCGGCATGTTGCAATTAATCTCTTGGAATTCGTGTTCACTAACTTTTTTAAATTGCTAACACATTTTTTTTATATCATAGGAAACAAACGAACAGGCGGACCACCTGATGTTAAGTGATGACTGTTGTACATAGACACTAGCAACACCAGGGGAGTCGCAGGTGCATTGCCAAACTGTGTTTGGAGGGAAGGGGGAAAAGGGGAGAGGGGAGGAGGAGTTGAGGTGGGCCTCCGGCGCTCTCACTGAGTTTAGTTTTCTGTGGGTCGGGTGGTACTACTCCGGGCGAGCCGACCCATTCATGCTGATACCAGTATTAGCTTCAGCGTGACTCTACCACCTTCGAACATCTATTATCTGACAGTGTATGAAGATATCCTGAGAAAACTTGAATCTGAGAAATGTTCTTGTAAAACTTCGTGGGCTAGCGTAGTGATCATGACCGTATTTTTTTTTTGGGAAGTGATCTATAGCCCTGCAGCGTTACTCACAGACATAGTTATTGCATCCATAAACACACATTCAGAAAAATATTGTTTCCACAGACTCATAAACGGGTGTACAAAGTTTCTCATATCTTTACTATGGTTCTGAATATTCAAATGTGTGCTGGTCTCCTACTGTTCAACGTGATCCCTATATATAACAATTACACATCAGGAAAATATGGAAAATCGATCCTTTACAATGAAACGTACGAATTTTCGCTATATTATAAGTTGCCATTTGATGCCTTATCAAATCGAAGAGGATACACCTGGGTGTTTCTGTACAACTTGTAAGCATATTTTTAAATAATTTACAAAAAAATATATGCGATTAAAATATGAGATTTTCTTAGGGATATTAGGCATGGACCCGCGCGAACTATTTTAAAGGACAACAAAATTTGACCATATCTATGGAGTTTAGAGGTATGAAGAACCGTCCAAAAAATGGTCAGTACTAAGCACATAATAACAGTTCCAAAACTCTCCAAGAAGGGTGCTAACATAGGCAAAGGTTGTGGATAGTCCGAAATTATCTTGTGAATATAACCTACACTAACTGCAGTAAGAAAACTTGGATAGTGATAGAAATTTTGAGAACTTTAAATAAAAAAATTGAGCCGTCACGGGACTCCTGACAGATGTGAAACATCGAAATTGTTTTATATAAGTTAAATAAAATAACAGATTACGACAGGAATCAGCTTTGGCATAATGAAAACATATTAAATAGATTACATTTTTTTCCATAAAGTAATGGAGACTATTTATTTTATTACATAAATATTCATTTTTATTAAATACAAAAATTCAACTAGGCGCCGGCGCGGTGTATTGTCCGGCATTTATCAAAGGGCGCTAGATCGTCTGCGTGTGCCGCGTAATACGCGTAAGCGATTATAACAATACTAGTATAACGAGTGGCCGACAAAACAATTTGAATTTTATATTTATATAGGTAAGATTGTAAATGTTTTTGAGTATTTCGATTATAGTGCAAAGTTCGTATTTAGCGCCGTCACGTCGCGCCCAACTAACAATCAGGTTTACCCGCGCCTATAGATGTCTCACGTCGATAAGTTTAGTGATTGTTGAGTCTTTACTTTTAGAAATCTTGTTGAAATAATTTAACAATAATGAACACTGATGCTACTGTAACACTACTACACTCTACCCTAAATTAGCACAATTTGACAGACACTTTTTCATACACAGAGATACTTTTTCTCTACACCCCATAACAATATTAAAAATTACGGGTGATAGATAATGTGACCTGTAATAGAAATTAAAATTATTTTATATCATATTTTTGTGTCACCTACAATTCGGCTGACCTTTAAAATGAGTACAAAAGGTTTTATAATATTTCACTGTGTATCTATTCTTCTTAAATTCTTATTAATCTATTACTAAATCAGTCTCTATTAATCAGTTACCTTTGGATCACATAATTATACATGTTTTATTTAATGTTCGAACTGTTAAAGATCTATATTTAACGGTGATTAATTCTTTAATAAAAACATTTTCACGCGTTTTATATTTTAGATACCTATACATAAGTAATGTAACAGAGTAAAAGATCTACGGCGCGTGGGACTAAAAGCCATGCTTCGCGATGCTCTTATTGTTTCACATAAAATAATATAATTTATATGAATTAATATTCATTTTTTATAACATTGATCCTGTATAAAGTTTCATAAATTATTGTATACGAGTACACGTTCTAAATTATCTAACAAGAAGAGCTTTTTATTTAAGCGGGGAAATCCCTTATGGATATGCCACCCTCTTGGGGCAAAGAGTGAGTTATGTCCGACTCACACGGACTAAAACCCCACGGTGTATGTCTCCTCCTATAGTTATAGTTGGGGCGGCACGAGATCTCTATAGATTTTATCGTGCCGCTCAAGCAGCTAGCCCAGTAGCAAAAACATACCGCCGCCGGGCCCCGTCTTGTTAGGAGACAGCCGTGTACACAGCGGCCGTCTCCACCGTCCTAACAGAAAGACCTACCGTAATTCCAGAACGACTGGAAATAAATACATTTTAATTTTTACCAGGTATGCCACGTACATATGCAGTAATTATATATGCACGTTCGATCTCTTACTTTCCTTAATAATATTCAACATTTGCGGTCATTACAAAATATTGCAACACAATCTACTCAGTTTTCCTAAGCCGGCAACAGCTTCGTCTTCTATTGAAAACAACAATGCATGGATGAGTGTTTTCACAAATGCACAACTTTACTCTCGAACTGAAATGGAAGAAGTGTCTAAAAAGTTAAAGGGATGCATTGATTACCACCGACTTCTAGTAGAGTGAGTATCTCTTCAATAATCGCTTAAAATCATACGACGACATGATTACATCGAAGTATTTTCAAATTAAAATATACAAGCTGACCCGCGCAGCTTCGTATGCGCCAAAAAGGTTATTACCGGTTCCAATTTTATTTCCAGACGCAAAAGATCTTAAATCTAGAACACGACTATAACAATACTTACCGGGTCCAATTGTGAATCCAAACTATCCTATATATATTGGCAAAAAATGTCTTTCCGGTATCCCCTGGGTTGCTCTTTTAGCCGTAACCTACGCTATAGTTTCACCGGCTTATAGTTTTTATTTCACATTATCTTCTAACCACCTCCATCCATTCACATATTATAAAGAGTAAACTTTATCCCCATTAAATTTTCAGTTTGATTTAGCTATTTGTTTTAATAAGAATTTGTAAGGTATACGTGTAATCTGTATCTAATAACATCATCCAAATCATCAAAATCACAAACTTCAACTTTTTAAGAATGGATTCTCATAGATACTAATTCTATCAGTGTCAAGTCAGTCATGGGAGAGTCACTTTATAGGTAGTATAAAAATTTTATTACATAATTTTGTAGTTCTTCTAGATTGGACCAATGAAATATACAAAAACAAATACAACACTTACAGCCATCATGCCTTAAATAAATATATACTTACATAATAATTACTGTTAGTTATTATGTTATGTTAAAGTTTAATTTAGTTAAAACATAAAAAATTAGGCAGGCCATTGACAAAAAAAGAAAATGTTCAAAATAAAATATAAATTGTTTAAATTAGACAGACGTACTATATTTTAGGTAAAATATCTTACAATAAACTAAATTGGGGCAATTGAAAAAATCTGTTCTAGAGTGCTCCATCCAACCCAAATCCTCATATTGAGTTGAGCTTTGCCAGATGGCCTGAAGAGCACACATCTACAGATAGATCCTTAGCCTACAGATAGTAGACACAGCAAACCTACAACAGTCACGAAACTTATAAAGCCATAGTATACCCGGAATTTTATCCTGAATGGAAGCGTATGAGTTGCCAGTAATTTGGTTAGATACATTCCCGTTTGAGTTCCATGATGCAAATAGATCAGTCTTATTTAGAGAAATCCTGAACATAAGTTTTATAGTGATCTAAATATCGTCTGGATAGCTTCTTTAGCAAGAAGGTCAACAGCTTCAGTACCCTAGATCTCACTATGTTCTGGTATTCTTGCCAGAACAACATACAATCCGTAACAATGTCATTGATACAAATGGAATTTAATAATTATGATAACTGGGAATTTTACGTTAGATCAAGTCGGACTATGCTGCATATTTTGTAAGCGATTTAGAGAATATGTTAATATGATAGTTTGATCTCATTTATGTGATAGTAGATATTTGATAGCTTCTAATATAGCAACTACTTCAGCTGTGTAGGTGGAAGACGAAGAAGAGTATCTATTACCTCTTTATATTATTCGTGGAGATAAAAACGATATATATATATATTATATATAAATTTATATATATAATGTAAAATATTTTATATATATATATATATATATA
>JACEII010000031.1:7134065-7192743 GCA_014332785.1 Antheraea mylitta | reverse complement strand
ATGCAAGCACTGTTATTTCACGTCGGTTTTCTGTGAGAGGTTGGTATTAGCCCGAAAGGACACTTGGTAGCCGGTTAACGATGTATTTTTAATGTGCATTTTGATTTAATTAATTTTGATTTATGAATAGTTTAGGAACATTTTTTTTTTCAGTAACTTTTAAACACAATTAAAAGCATGAATTTATCACAGTCAGACACATTTTTCTATAAACAATCATATATATACCCGCTGATATATTTAATAAATAAAAATGATAAATTTCAAACCAATTATTTTTTTTAGCAAAGAACAAATTTCATTTTATTAAACATTATTGATATTAAGATTTCACCATATACAATCAAACAACGATAAACGTAAATGTATGACTTGGGATTGACGCCATCTTAAATATATGCGTCGCTTATCAGGCTACACGAAACCGAAATACCTTGGGCCGGCGAGGTGAAATATCTCGGCGTCACTTTAGATAAACACTTAAATTTCGATTCACACACATATAGAGTGCGAAACAAAGCCGTTATGGTCTTGGGTCGTCTCTATCGTTTGCTTTGTCATAAGAGAAAAATGTACCCCAGACATAAACTCACTTTATATAAAACTTGCATCCGTCCGTTTATAACGTACGGTTGTTCGGTCTTTGCACATGCGCAAAATCGTATTCAAAAGTTGCAGGTTCTCCAGAACCGAGCCCTACGTAAAATCACCGGTGCCCCATGATACGTCCAGAATAAGGATCTCCACGGGGACCTCATATATAAAAAATCACTCACACGTAGTTATTTCGAATAAGCCGCGAATCATCCCAGCCCTTTAGTGGTTTCCGCCGCGAACTATGAACCCGTACCCAACGCTGCGCAGTATAGAAGACTGCTGCGACACATTTTACCGACCCTCCTGATTCAATCACGTCAGCGAAAGATCAGTACCAGCCTATCTCTTCAAACAAAGCGTGTTCACGCCCAAGCCCGCATAACCACAGATCACGCCGCCGTGGTCTGGGGATAAATTTCGCTCCCGCACACCAGATTAGGCCCCGCTCGGCAACGGCTCAAACCTAAGTCCGTTCCCTCGGCGGGGAGCCCTTGAGTACTCTGCTCACGCGATATAGTGCCACAAAACTTTACATCAATGGTACAACATCACACACATCACCTATACACACGTGCACGCCTACACGCTTACACGCTGTTTTTCTTTTTCAGAGAAATAGACGACAAAGAGTTCTACCCTTATTTTTCTACATTCTATCCTATCTTATATAGTTAAGAGAAATTTTTCCGATACAAAATACATACAGGAGTTGTTGAGGCACACATGCCCGGTACACATGCATGTTTCAATAACTTATATACGTATATCTAGATAGATTAGCTTAAGTTAGCTCAGATAGGACGAAATTTTTGCACAAAACAGGCAACAGCCCAAGCCGAGGTGTGCCGTGCACACTTGAGTTGGTCGCTCAAACATCTCAAGTCGGTTGAGTGCTTTCAGCGCTCGCCTCAATAGTTCGATGAAGCTTTAAAGACCATTCCAGGTCAACAGCGTATACATTTCGAAAAAAAAAATGCGTTGATAACATACGCTGCCACAATTATCGCTATCTTTATCGTGCAGCCAGTAGTACTGCACTAAACTATACCTATAGCTATATTCTATACACATATTATTTTTATAGCAATAAATCGGTCTAAATATTGAGTTAATAACTGAATTTGTGTGAAAGATGAAATTTGTACTTATTTATATCTATATATAATAATAATAAAATTACTGCTATTCTAACATGGATTAAGATTACTTTTATTTTTATTTCCAAAAAATAGCATCAAGCACATTATTGTCAATACCATAAAAATGTCTTTCAATAATAATTCCATTTTAATAGCGTTTCAAAGTTAGTGAAAAAATACATCCTAAAGTTTTAGAATTAATATTTTTGTCTGTAAAGGTACGATATACACAAATAAACGCAACTCTTACCGGCGGCCAAGTAGCCCGTTGTTCGGATGAATATAATATATAAAACTGGCTTGATTGATTCTTTCCGGTATGGCCTCTGCCTATGTAGGTATTTTCGCCAATATCAAGTGTGACAAATACACGATATAAATTCAATGCCAAATATTTAGTGTAACAATTTAGAATAATCTATAATAGAAAAATATCAACATGGATAAATTATCAAAAGGTGATAGGTACTATGTTATGAGTAGTACAGAGATTATTTATAAAAATATATTGGAAATATATTTAAAATACGTTTTCGAAACAGTTTATAACTCTTAGACAATAGTTTCAAGCAAGAGTTTTGATGAAAATAAAGAAAAGCATATATTCCAAGTTACTAAAATTTTGTTTTGATAAATTTACTTTCGGTTTTGAACATTTAAAAAAAAGGTTTTTCCAAGTTTTATTATATTTTATTTTCAAAAAGAGCAATTATTCCTCTGTATAAATCGCTGCGTTTAATATTTTATTGTAAATTTGTTCAATTCGAAAAACTACTTCCAAAAATATGACTTTCAGATGTGACTGTTCTTTAGACTTTCTAGCTTGACAAATAAACGTGATAGAAAAAAAATAATTATGCAATTACATTCATACTTACTAGAAGTCCATTAGGCTGAATAGAAACGAATTTCAGAAACTCAGCTTTTTTCGTTGTATGGTTCACATGTAATGCTCCAATAGCCAAAGCATTAATGTGACAATGTTCTAGTTCCTGAACTCCACGCTCGATGACTCATGTATTATTATTTTTTTGTAAAAGTGAATTCTCATATAGATTGTAACGACATAGGTATATTATCTGAGTAAATGCTTTGAATTTTATTTTAAATATATTTATACAACCTCTCTTGAGTGTTAATCTATGAAACAGTTGAGTTTGTCCAAATGTTAAATTTATAATATTATGTTGTTTTTGTTCTTGATAATTGAGTTTACGAATGTACAATACGTGGATTATAATAATAAAATAGTATATCAAGAATACTAATAATTGAATGTGATTGTAATTTAAATAGACATTAAGAATCTGGAGCTCCCATACTCATTTTGCAGATTTACAGAAGAGATTTCAGATGTATTCGGTCCGATGCTCTTCGTCTACTATATGTTTCATCAAATTACCGGATGCCTATTACTCCTGGAATGTTCTCAGTCGGTTTGTATATAAGACTCTTGTTTTTATTCGAGTTTGTATTTTTATGTGTACCTTAAAGTCACATACAGTGTAAAATCATAGATTCCGATTGAAAAAAGCGGGAAAAGATTCAAGGAGATTAAATGAATGTATGTAATTAATTTTGAGTATAATGAATCAAGAAGCTATAATGTTATTATTTAGAATATCTCAAAATAAAATAAAAATCCTTGCATCTAGACCTTAGTGAATTCGTTAAATTCATCTATTATTTCCCTAGGAAACGGCCGCGGTGATGCGTTATGGACTACTTACCGTGATACTTTTTCAACAGCTTATACAGATATCTGTTATTATCGAATTGGTAGGAACTGTGGTAAGTTTAAAGTATTTTTAAGATACCATGAAATTAAACACCGTTCAACTAAAATGTACATTTCTATGAATGTAATGAAGATGAAAATACAGTTAGTTATTTTAAAGCTGATTCATGTCAAAACTACTGAAAATATCGGCATAGGACTATAATCATTAAATGAAGAAACATTCGTTATTTTTCGGGTTCGGTGAACTATTTGGCATTTTGCAATACCCAACGCAACTGGCGGGAATCAGCCAATGTTAATATAAATGGAAGCAATTTGAATGTGTCAATAAAGCCGAAAATTAAGTTTATAAGAACTATACCTATTCAGTATAACTACGTTATTAGCGTGCACTAAAATTAATAGTATAATATATTATTGTAATAATGTTTTATTAAAAAAAGCCGCAAGTAAATTAGTCACCGTTCTCATCTTAAGAAAAAAAAAAAACGTGGCGTTAGTGTGATTCGTTTATAATTAATTTTATAGATCGATTGTAAACAATGTTTTATCACCAGGTTGAAAATGTTTTCATTATGGGAATCAAATTCTGTTTAAATTAGGTTAGTCTACTTCGCCTACTTCCATAGTTTAATGTCTTATGGCATTCTGTTGTGGGTGACAGCAGCTCAGCTAGACACCATATTTTTATTAAAAGAAAACGGGCAGTTCGAGCAATTTACAATACGTGCCTTCGCGAATCCTTAAAGACTAAGTTCAAGGAATACGGTGTCTTAACTCTGCCCTCTCAATACATTCTTGATAATTTAATGTATGTCCGAAAGAACCTTGAAAAGCTGGATTTTGTAAAAGGCTTGCATAATCTAAATACTAGGAATTGTGACAAACTGGTTGTCCCATGTTTTAGACTTACTAAAACGAGTAATAGCTTTTTTGGGAAATAGTGTAAGGTTCTATAATAAAGTTCCACAGGATATTACCGATTTCCCGGATTGTGAATTTAAGCACCATGTCAAGCGGTTTTGGGTTCCTAAAGGCTATTATTATAGAGTGGATCCATTAAAAACGTTTCTGACATGTACCTAATATATTCTAAATATTATATATATTTGTTAAAAAGATAAACCAGATCGAGTTTCTATCCGGTTCTTCTCGATGACTGGGTTGTTTTCCGAACCGGTGGTAGTTTTGACGATCATGAGTGCCTTTTTAGGGCCTAAACTGAATAAAGTGATTTTGATTAATAATATGTTTTTCATTAATCATGTATTCATTTCTAGACTGGACTCCTGAAAGATGCAGCTTATAACGTACCATGGGAGCACATGGACACGAGTAATAGAAAATTACTAATAATATTCCTAATGAATGTACAAGAACCACTGCATATAAACGCTTTGGGGCTTGCTAAAATAGGAGTGCAACCAATGGCCGCTGTAAATATTAAATTATTATGTCTTTCAAAATTTACATAGCAATCTCCATTTTTCAAGAATTTATAAATATCCTTAATAATATTTATAGACGTAAAGTGAGTTTGTTTCGATTTTACACCGTAACTATTCAAGCAATCATGAAATTTTGCATAGACGTTGTCATGGAGATAGAGAAGGACATATTACGGTTCTATTTATCCAGAAAAAAAATGTT
The DNA here is from genome assembly GCA_014332785.1 of Antheraea mylitta. Lineage (NCBI taxonomy): Eukaryota > Metazoa > Arthropoda > Insecta > Lepidoptera > Saturniidae > Antheraea > Antheraea mylitta. The sequence goes on along the minus strand of JACEII010000031.1, from coordinate 7,187,616 downwards.
GTTCTCAATAGATAGTTCAGATTGGTCAGACGAGCGAAACCACGACCATATATATTATATTTTTGTTTAATTTAGTATTGTATTTAACTTCAAAGCAAATTAAAAAAAAGGTAATATTACATTTTTAAGCATAAAAAGTTATAAAGTTCATAGACAAAAGAACTAGACAATAATCCGTTAAATTATTTCTACGATGAAATAAAACACCATGTTGAAACCATATGATAGGTTTTTTTTGTGTCTTTAAATTGAAAGTCTGTCTCCATAAACAAACGCCGAACTTAAAGATACTTACTCGATATATGTATAAGACTTTAGCATATATTTAGAGGTGGTAGAGCCACGCTGGAGCTATCATTGGATTCTGCATGAATGGGTCGGTCTGCTGGTAGTAGCACCCTTTCACAGAAAACTGACGTGAAATAACAGAGCTTACATTGTTGCGTTTCGTTCGTTCAGAGAGACCGCCAGAGGGCCACCTCCCCTCCCCCTTTTTCTTCTCTCGTCATCTCCATCTTTCCCCCATTCCCTTCAAACACAGGCTGGCAACGCACTTGCGACGCCTCTGGTGTTGCTGTGTATATGGACGGCGGTGATCACATAACATCAGGTGACCCGCCTGTTCGTTTACCTCCTATGATATAAAAGAAATATAACCACTTAGGTATATCCCATGACTCTATATTATAAATTCCGTGGAGTCAAAAACAAAGTCTTCAATTGTCAAAATCTACAAAGCTTCAATTGTCACTTTGACAGAAAAATGAGATTGTATTAAGACAATAAGTTTTATAACGATATTGATAACCACAATAACAAATATATACTGTCAGAAGTTAGTTTTTATTCCAATGTATATTGATTTTTTTATTTATTTTACAGATCCTCAAAACATCCTTTTCATATTTCGCCTTTCTTCGTTCAGTATCGGATTGAACAAACGTATTACATTAATTACACAATGCACTTGAGTATTATATTTAAACATCTAAGCTTATGCATTGTTAATGGGCGTCTTGTACTACTAAACATTTTGCAGTATTCGAATCTACACAGAAACGCACTAATTTTACTTTTTCATTGACTTGTTTTATATTCAAATAAAAATGTTTTTCATGTTAAAGTTTTTTAATTTGCGTACCCTACTTTTCGTCTAATTCTTTTTCGAGATGTGAATTAGTAGAGCCACGCTGAAGCCATTAGTGGTTTCAGCATGAATGGGTCAACTCGTCCGGGGTAGTACCACCCTCTCACGGAAAACAGACGTGAAATAACACTGCTTGCATTGTTGCGTTTCGTTCGGTCAATGAGAGCCCCCTAACACTAAACACGCAATGAAAGCTCGCAAAAGGAAAAAAATACAGATTGTGAAACATTCTTCATTGATGCTGCGCTCTTATTGGTCTTAGCGTAATATGAAATATGACCTATATAGGCATCATAGATAAATGAGCTATCTAACACTGGAAGATTTTTTCAAATCAGATCAATAATTCATAACATTAGTGAATTCAACCTAACAAACAAGCCCTCCAGATATATATATATATATATATCTTAAATAAATCTCCTGTCACGATGTTTGTCCGCGATGGACTCCTAAAACCGCTTAACAGATTTCGTTCAAATTTGCACGCAATATGCAGTTTGGTCCAACTTAAGAGATAAGATAGCTTAGATCTTTAATTATAGTCGCAATTTTATTTTATTGCAATTTGTCTATAATTAATTGACAGTCACAATTATCTGTTAGATTCTAACAGATGTCGATACTTTTCGACTGGATTGAGTAAGTAATCAATAGATGGCACTGCTATGGTAAACCGACAACCGTGTCATGGTAACGTTGGATGAACAAGAATTTTAGAATACCTGGTTCTTTAATATATCAATATATATTTTTTGTATCATAGGAGGCAAACGAACAGGCGGGTCACGTGATGTTAAGTGACCACCACCGTCTATAGACACTAGCAACACCAGGGGTGTCGCAAGTGAGTTGCCAACCTGTATATGGGGGAGGGTAGGGGAAGGCAAAGCAGGAAAGGGGAAGAGAGGCTGGTCTCCGGCGCTCTCACTGACCGAAGGAAACACTACAATGCAAGCAATGTTATTTCACGTCAGTTTTCTGTGAGAGGGTGTTATAAGCCCGAACGAGACAACCCATTCATGCTGAAACCAGTTACAGCTTCAGCGTGACACTACCACCTACACAAGTTTCAATATATCAATAGACAGAATTTAGGACACCTGGTGGTAGCTGGTTAACGTTGTATTTTTAATGCGCATTTTGATTCGATAAATTTTGATTTATGAATAAGTTTAGGAACTTTTTTTTTCAGTACCTTTTAAACGCAATTAAAAACATGAATTTATCACAGTCAAACACATTTTTTTATAAACAATCATACGCCCGCTAATATATTTTATAAATAAAAAGAATTAATTTCAAACCAATTATTTTTTTCCATAACAAAGAACAAATTTCATTTTATTAAACATTATTAATATTAAGATTTCACCATATACAATGAAACAACTTTTTTTTTCTCGAAATGACTACGCTATTAACCCAGCAAGGTCTTAATAGCTTCACCGGACTACTAAGGTGAGCGCTTAGAGCACTCAGCCGATTGTATTTGACAACTAGCTCAAGGGTGCACGACACACCTCGGCTTGGGATGTTGCCTGAAATGTGCAATTCGCGAACTATTTGAGGTGACCGAAGCTAACTATTCATATATATATGAGTTGTTGGAACATATACATACCTCAACAACTCCTATATATATTTCGTATCAGATAATTTTCTAAACTATTTCAGTTCGATAAGAGAAAGAAACAAAACCCTTCCACTTTCATGTGTAAGCGTGGATGCGTGCACGTGTGTGGGGGTGATATATGTAATGTTGTTGCAGTGATGTAAGATTTTGTGCTACTGTATCGCGCGAGCAGTGCACTCAAAGGCTTCACGCCTATGGAACGGACCTAGGCTTTGGGCGATGCCGAGGGGGGCCTAATCTGGTGTGCGGGAGCGAAATTTACCCTCAAACCACGGCGGTGTGATCGGTGGTTACGCGGGCGTGGAATGAAACAACGATAAACGTAAATGTATGGCTTAGGACTGACGCCATCTTAAATATATGCGTCAATAACATACGCTGCTCCAATTATCGCTATCTTTATCGTGCAGCTAGTACTGCACTAAACTATAGCTATAGCTAAGTTGTTCTATACACGTATTATTTTTATAGCAATAAATTGGTTTAAATATTGAGTAAATAGAAAGAAAGAAAGAAGAAGAAAGAAAGATTTTTTTATTGTCATAGCTTACAGTTGTACAAAAAAAAAAACTTTTAAATATTAAACATGCAAAACTATGGCAATGAGGCCTGGCGTCAGCGTATTGCCGTTTTTGAGAACGGCGCTGGTTTTCAGCCAAACCTCAAATTTCAGGCTAAATTAAAAGCAAGCATTACTTTTTTTTTTGCGCCCAAGTGTGGACATAAATTTGAATATTAGATCTATTGCTACCATATAATAATAACCAAAACTAAAATAAAATAATAAGAGAAAAACATTACAAAATAACATTGTGATAATATGAATGCGTCAAATCTGTTGATAGAATATAATTATAAACGGCCTAATATTTGTTCCTCAAGAATTTTTTGTTTCATGAGTTTCTTAAATATAAATTAATAACTGAATTAGTCTGAAAAATAAAATTTGTACTGAAAATGTCTTTATAATAATTCCATTTTAATAACGTTTCAAAATTAGTGAAAAAAAAACCATCCTAAAATTATGTAAAAATCAATATTTTTGTTTGTAAAGGTACGATATGCACAAATAAACGCAACATTTACCGGTAGCCAGACAGGTAGCTCGGACGTAGTTCGGATGAATATAATGTATAAAGCTGGCTTGATTGATTCTTTCCGGTATGGCCTCTGCCTATGTAGGCAATTTCGCCAATATTAGGTGTGACAAATACACATTATGAATTGAATGCCAAATATTCAGTGTAACAACGTAGAATAATATACAATATAAACATATCAACATAGATAAATTACCAAAAGGTGATGGCGACTATGTTGTGAGTGGTACAGAGATTATTTATAAAAATATGTTTAAAATACGTTTTCCAAACAGTTTATAACTCTTAGACAATAGTTTCAAGCAAGTGACAGTTGACACTTCGACGCGATGTTTGACGTTTCGACGCAGTGTTCATATATTTTTCTACAATACAATGGAGTATAAAAAGGTTTTAATACAAGTGAAGATAGTTATGATAAAGTAAGTTGTACAGAAATTTATTTAACTTTATGTAGGTTTATTTTTATCTTAACTGAACCTGGTAGATGATGCTACGAACAGATTCTAGGCTTATTAAAAAAAATCTCATATAATCTGGGTATATGTTTGAGTGAGTCCGTCGATAAGTTTGGATTCAAAATTGGAAACAGTAGTTGTGGCTGCGATCGGGTACCAGTTTTATTAATTTTTTTCGCGTTTAAAAATACAATTGAAACCAGTGATAACCAATTTGGTGCAGACGAAGTTGCACGGGTCAGCTACTATATATATATATATATATATTTCTTTTTCATAACGAGGGGAAATCCCTTATGGATACCCACCCTCCCGGGGGAGAGGGTGGGTTATGTCCGACTTGCACGGACTAAAACCCCACGGTGTACCGTCAGACCGTGTTGTTGGGGCGGCAAGGGATTGTTCTAGCTAATCAACCTTGTAGAGCCGCCACAACGGTCCGCCCGGCGGAAGGTGGCCGCCGGGCTCCTACTTATAGAGAGGCAGACTGGGTACACACCAGCTGCCTCCCCTCGTCCACCGGACCTGTGCAATGAAGAGATGAGCCCCCCGGCTGCATCCCCTCAGGTTCGGCTACGGAGGCGGGAGGAGTTGGGCAAAGCGCCGCCTCCTTCCGCCTGTCCTCCGTGGGCGGAGATGGCCACTTAGAGGGTCTAACTCGCGGGCCCTCTCCTCGCAAAAGGAGCCCACTGCTCGCCACGCCTGTTCGCTGCCGAGCATGGCCGAAACTACGCCCGGCAGCGACAAATTCCCTCCCACAACCGCCGCCAAAGTGCGGCGCTCTCTCTTCCACGCAACACACTCGGAGAGAGTGTGCTGCGCGGTGTCTACCTCAGCACCGCACTCGTAACAAGCGGCGGTCGGCTCCCTGCGAGCATATATATACAGCCTACCCTACTCTAGCATAGCATTGCCTGGCCTAGCATAGCATAGCATGACAGGACATGACAAAGTTGAAAAAAAAAATCATTAGCTGAACTTTCTCAAATGTGTTTTTTTTTTTATTTAAAAGGAAATAATTCAAGGATCATGGGAATAATATAATCTGCTTATTTCCACCAGTCGAATACTGAAGTAGTTAAAATCATCAATAAATCATCGTGCACATGTAGCTGGTAAGAACTATGTATTTCCCATTCTGTGCCGCTCTTCCCACCATTTTATTCCAAATGTATATACATATATAGTACCTGGGCGACCTAGCTTAGCTCGGTTCTTTAAAAAAACATTTTAAAATCAAAATAAACTGTTAGGTTTGCCCCACAAAATTAGCATTTTTTTACATAAAAATAATATTTAAAAAAGATATCTTTCTTATAATCTTCTATACATATAATAAAAATGAAGTGTCTGTATGTAACAGCAAAATAAAAATTTTTCACTGATTATGTACGAAATTATACAGGCTTTCGATAACAAAAATGCAATTTTTAAAATTTTTGTCGGTCTGTTTGTCTGTCTGTCTGTTTGTTCCGATTAATCTCCGAAACGGCTGAACCGATTTTGACGGGAATTTCACTGGCAGATAGCTGAAATTACAGCGAGTGATATAGGCTACTCTTAATTAGACTAAGTGTTAACCGCGGCTTCGTTCACAATGCTATCTTGAAAACAGTTGGACTAATTTTCACGAAACTTTCACCAACAGATAGTGGACATTATAACAAGTAATTCAGTCTATTTTAATTTAGAATAGCTGTTAACTGTGGCTTTGCCCGCAATACTATCTCCAAAACAGTTAGACTGACCTTAGCGAAACTTTCATTTGCAGATGGCTGGCCTTATAAAAAGTAATTCACGCAATTTTAATTTATACTAGCTGGTAACCGTGGCTTTGTTTGCAGTACTATCTCCAAAACCGTTAAACTGATCTTCGCGAAACTTTCATTGTCAGATAGCTGACCTTATAAAAAGTAATTTAAGCAATTTTAATTTATAATAGCTGTTAACCGTGGCTTCGCCCATAATACTATCTCTAAAACGGTTAGATCAATCTTCACGAGACTTTTACTGGCAGATAGCTGACCTTATAAAAAGTAATTCAGGTGATTTTAGGTTATACTAGCTGTTAACCGTGGCTTTGCCGACAATACTTTCACCAAAAGGTTAGACCGTTTTTCCGGGGACTTTCTCCTTACCTTATAAAAAGTAATTGAGGTTATTTTATTTTAGACTAGCTGTTACCCGCAACTTTGTCTCTATGAAATTTAGTAAGATTTTAACTCATTCTTTATTTTTAATTAGAGAAATAATTATCATCTAATTGTTTATAATTCGAAATTATAATTATTAGTAACTTTGAAGGTAGAAGAGGTCTTCCTAATAAGATTTTAGACCATAAACGTATTACGTAAAGAGGTCCATGAAACTATTTGATACAAAATAGTAATTATAATGACAAAGTAAAGTAAATGTAAATCTTTACGATAATATTTTAAGTTATTGTTTCATTAGTTCCTTACACAGTGTTAGTGAGCACGAAGATAGTTATATGGTGGGTTAAAATCCCAGTTATGTAGCTGATGGTAAACCTCACTAGGTACATTGTTAGTATTTATATATCTATTGTATACATTACATGCTACTGTAAGTGGCGTGCATGTCGTATATAGAATTGTTTTCAAAAAGCATTTCTATAATTGTACATACTCTCTCAAGTTTATAATTCTTTAATACAATTTAAAAAAAGCGTGCGGAGCCGCGGGTACAGCTCGTTATTACAACAAAATTATTTATTTAATTAAAATAAATTGTTAGGTTTGCCGTACAAAATTATCATTTTTTATAAAAAAAATATACACTTGAATTCGAACTGGGGTTACACGGATTTTTGAAGCAACCGATTTCCATCTGAGCTATTTTTATTTTGACAGCGGCGGCGAAATTTACTTTCATATTCCAGCTATATTTTTCATTGCCTGAAATCTCAGTTAAAAAAAGTTTTCTATGAATAAATTCTAGCTAGATCGATTTATCGTCCCCGAAACTACCTACTATATATTATGTTTCAAGTAAATAGGTCATGCCGTTTCAGAGATCCTGAATATATACAATTATACAAGAATTGCTCGTTTAAAGGTATTAGATATAGATAGGTTTTGATAGATTATACTATATATTGCTTTCTGTTAATTGTATTTATCTATTACAGTAATAAAAAAAAAACAAAATATTTTCTTTAAAACCTTCAGGATAAGGACATAATTGTCTGACTATGGGTCATAACGATAAGGACATTAAGCTGAACCGTATGTGTATTATAATCTGAAGCGCTTGAGTATTTTCAATGTTACATATTTTTTTATATAATCGAGCATGAGTGTTGGTTCTCATCCAAATCGTCAATTTTTTTAATAGATACTACATTCGGGTATATTTAACATCCCTTCTGAATATATGATTTGCTTGTACATATTTTTTCTCGATTTTCAAACCCTTTGTACGGCCCGGCCAACCCCACCATGCAAACCGGCATCTTTAACAGAAAAACGTGGTGCGCATACACAATAAATATCTGAAGCACCCGAGTATTTAATTGCGACATTATTTACATTATTGAAAACCTATACACGCTCCTCTCACCAGTAAAGTGGCATACCTAGATACAACCTTTTTTTCTTTTTAGATATAATCTTCATAACCCCAGAGGTAAATCTCGAGGATATCCCCGTTTAGAATCATTAGCTTTCCTAGAACAGACGCGTCATGTCGGTGACAATAGCAGTATTCATTTTATAATAACTACATTATAAATTTGTATAAATTTTACACAACCTGGAAATAAAATGTTTCGTAATTTAAAAAAATAATACAATTCGCTAAAAACGTTGAAAATTGTGGCCATGAAAAACTTTACGGAACGATAAATCAAAGATAGAGGCGCACATATACTCAAGACTGTTAGAAATGTTCCAAAAAAATATTATTTTATTTTCTTTACAAACAACGAGTTCCTTTGTACCAGATATGTTGCGTTTTCAAACATACTCGATTCTATATGTATGACTATAGGCGGACTATTAAATTAATATTAAGCTACAAGTTAAAAAGATTATCTATAATATTCGAGCATTTAGTAAAGAGGTATGGTGCAAAATTATACATCTATCAAAGACCAATTATATAATTAAATTGCCTACAAAAAAAGCGAAATAAGTGGAACATAAGCTATGTTCACATTTATTCATTTATTATTTAGATTCAGATAATTGAAATGTTAGAGTGATAAAAGCAGAAAGCAAAAATGTACTTCCACAGAGAAAAGTTGTTTTAGGTTTATTATTTACTAGTAAAACTCGCGAATTTGCATATGCAGTTACTTTATTTCATTTTTTGGCATTTCAAAACATAATCCTGGAGAGTATCTCTCTAGAACTTTACTTCGCTATTATACACCAATAGGGACTGTATTTAAGGTAGGTACTTATATGTGTTATCATGAAATAAACTTATCAAATGAGGTTAAAAAAGTCGCTATTTTAGTTATTTTCAATTGCATAACAGAAGTACGCCATACACATAAAATCGTCTCTTAACGTCTCTGTTAAAAATCAGACACAATCATATTAACATTACGTCTGTACGTAACGCCACTGAATCTGATGACGATAGCATACTTTATAAAGTACATAGGGTACATTCATCAAGATCATAAATGACAGAAAATGTAATTTGGAGGAAGATTACAAAATCTAATATCCGCTCTGCGACAGTGATCGTGATAATTCTGCTAATTTATAGGAGCCACATTAGTGTTGTATTTGTTACACCCCCGATATCCAAGTCTGTATTACTTGAACATACAGGTTTCTCCAGTATGGCATTAGACATGACATTAATCAGCACACAACTTACCACGTACACAACTTAGGGAGGAACCCACGGGGCATGCATAAGGTCTACAGTTCTTGTTCAAATTCAGAATCAACAAAGACAACGTCTATGTGTCTGTCTATTCGCGATAAACTCAAAAACTACTGAATGGATTTTCACCAGTAGATAAGGTTATTCGTGAGGAAGGTTTTGGTCAGTGATATTTAGTTGTAATATCATTGGGTTTTTGGTATACTTGGTAACTTGTCAATGATTTTGTTATACTCGGGGCGGGACAACGTCTGCCGGGTCCGCAAGTTATTAGATGTAATGTATTCTGTGCAGTTTTTGGCGGGATCTTGGAATATCATGTAGTGGATTTTATGTTTTATGTATAATCTTGTATTATTTGGCTCTATGTTTTGTAATATTGGTATTACGTAATAAATTTTGGTTATTGTGTATAAGAAAAGTACATGGGGAATAGTACCACGAAGCAAGGATTCTGACTTGCCACAAAACTCGAAAGTTGAAACAAGCTGATCACCACCTTGTCAGTTTATCAAAATGATCGCGACCAATTTGTAATAGCATTACCTATTCTACAATGGCAGGAATAATCTTCTAGAAGATTTGTTGCCAAAAAACACATTACCTACTACTCATTTCCTTGACTAAGTCTTTGAGTATTCGTGTTTTAATATAAATTAGTTAAATTGGAATGTAAGTTCCTTTGTAAAAACCTTATGACAAAACGCCCTACACCTTAAAGCAGAGTTTCTCAACTTAGGTACTCAGAAACGCACTAACTCTTTACAAATTTGCGACATCATGCCGCGAAGAATAGATAACAGTAATTGTATAATTTCGATTATTTTTTAATATTTAATAATCTTAGACAAACATAGTTGCCCTAGACGTAGCTCATCTCCTCATTGCACAGGTCCGGCGTACGAGGGGAGGCAGTTGGTGTGTACTCAGTCTACCTCTCTATAGGTAGGAGGCCGGCGGCCAACTTCCGCCGGGCGAACCGTTGGGGCGGCTCTACAAGGTTGAGTAGCAAGTACGATCCCTTGCCGCCCCAACAATTACGGTCTGACGGTACACCGTGGGGTTTTAGTCCGTGCGAGCCGGACATAACCCACCTTTTCCCCTGGGAGGGTGGGTATCCAAAAAGGATTTCCCCACGTTAAAAAAAAAAGTACGATTCCTCGGGTCACCTCATAAAAAAATATAAAAATATCGTACTTATAAATCTCGCGGCACATTTGACAGCTGTTTTGAGGCACTTCTCTTTGTTACTAATTCACATGTAACTCTTATAGACTAGCTTTAAATTATAAGAAAGATGAAATAAATAGATAAATTATTGCTTCAACGATAATTTAAGGTAAAGGTACATTAATTAAGAAATATCAAGGTTTTTTATTGAGCAATTATGCAAGATAATTAACAAATTAAATATTCAACGACTCGAATCGGTTATATGGTTTCGTATAAAACATAACTTAATGCCTGAATATTCATAGTAAACGAGACACTAGAACTACGGAAAACAGTTTCGATCATTCAAATTATTCAACATGCATTTCGCAGGTGAAGATTTGAAGTAAGTTTTTTAATTTTATTATTACTTATGCAATGACATGATTATGAATTCTTGCATGCTTATCACAATTTAAGTTTTGGTAGTACATAAATCATAAAGGGAAGTAAAGTTCAACTTGTTTTTAAAAATTCGGCATAAACATTTCTTATAACCTCTGCCCATTATCGTTATCGTGGTATAATAAAATCTTCTCATTCACTAAGACTACACTGGATTAGTGTTTCCCAAACTTTTAAGGCCACGCCTCACCTTAACATTTCTAAAATCTGTATGCCCCCTCTCTATACATAATTTTCAACCTTAATTGTTTTGTTTCCTTATGAAATATAAATGATAAGCTTTAGGAAGAGATCACTATGAAATTGTTATCAAAACATCGCAAGTAAAATTTCAAAACATATAATGAAATACTGACTTGACTGGATGACTCTTACTTACTACCTAGTTGATATTTTGGTAGCGTCAACAAAATTATATCTAAGAACTATTGACGGTATTTTTTCTTAAGAATCTACCTTTTGTTAAATTTGTCACCGATATCTAGCAATGCATCTAAATAATCCAAAGCGAATGGGTTAAAGTCGTATCGATTTTTAAATTGCTCCCCTTAAGTATCATATTGCACCCCTTTTGAGCGTGGGCTCCACGTTGGGAAACACTGGTTTAATTTGTCCGACGATATTATATTATATTCATTATTATTATGTTGCAGAGAAGTGAATGATCCTAGAGAGTTTCGTTACATAAGAATATTACGGTTTGTGTTAAAATTAATGGGAGCATGGCCTGGTAAAGATTTAGGAGAGAAAAATTGTACCAAATATGAGGTAGCTCCTGCCTGTTTTTTGATAGTTATCAAAATTACTGCCATCTACCTAGGCCTGTTATTTTTAAAAATACATTCTTCTTCGTTGTCATTTTTCGAGGTTGGACACAACTATATAATATTATTTATGACTGTCGTAACTCTGGTAAGTGTAACTTCATATACAATGTTATCAATGAATAAAAATATACTATTAATTTCTATTTAAAAAAAAAAACCAGAAATATAATAGATGTATAAACATTATCCTCAATAATATATTAAATTAAAATAAAGTTATTCCAAATGATCTTCTCCCACTGACACCTGATCACTGTTTGATTTTTTTTTTTACGTGGGGAAATCCCTTATGGATACCCAACCTCCCGGGGGAACGGATGGGTTATGTCTGACTCGGGGATCGTTCTCCGCTATTCCCCTTGAAAAGCCGCTCCAACGGTCCACCCGGCGGCAGGTTGCTGCCGGGCTCCTATCTATAGAGAGACAGCTGGGTACACGCTGCCCCACCTCGTCCGCCGGACCTGTGCAATGAGGGGATGAGCCCCTCGACTACATCCCCTCAGGTACCCGGCTACAGTGGCAGGAAGAGTTGGGCAAATCGCCGCCTCCTCCTGCCGGTCCTCCGTTAGCGAAGACGGCCACTGAGGGGGTCCGCCTCGCGGGCCCTCTCCACCGCCTCCTTTTGCTAGATGACTTCTTCACAAATGGAGGCCACTGCTTGCCATGCCTGCTCGCTGCCGAGCATAGACGAGACCACGCTCGGCAGCGACAAATCCTCTTCTACCACCGCCACAAGAATGTGGCGCTCCACCTCCTACGCAGCACACTTAGAGAGAATGTGCTGCGCGGTATCTTCCTCAACGCTGCACTCATGGCAGGCGGCGGTCGGCTCCCTGCGAGCGATCCGGTGCAGGTACCACCCGAAACAACCGCGTCCGGTCAACACCTGCACCAGCCTGAACGACAGGGAGCCCCATCTCCTCCCAATTTACTCTCGCAGGACCGGGCGGACGGCGTCGACGGTGTGCGTCCCGAAGCGCGCTGTGAATTCGTACACGGCAGCGAGCACCCCAGCTTCTAGCTCCCAGGGAAGGGAGCCGGCGAGCGTAAAGACCGCCGCCGATGACACCGTCCGGTATGTCCGGATTGCCCTTAGTGCCACCGTACGCTGCGTACTGCGCAGCGGCCGCACGTTGGTGGCACCGAGTGCATCAGCCCAAACCAATGCCCCGTAAGCGGCCATTGCCCACACGACTCCCATGAAGAGTCGACGGCACCCGGCACCCGGCCCCCCGATATTGGGGAGCAACCGGCCGAGTGCCGCCGCCGTCGTAGCAATTCGCGGCCCGAGCCCCGCAAAGTGGCCGTCGAGAGCCACCCTGAGGCCCAACCTTCTTATGTGCTTGACCACGAGGGTTGTGGCCATCGTGGCCAGGCGCTCTACCTCTCTCCAGTCTTCCCCCCGGGCTATGACTAGGGTGTCCTCCGCGTAGCAGATTAGGCGCGCTCCATATGAGATCCAGGACCGAACCCTGTGGAACACCTCGCCTTGTAGCCTGCCGAACCATCCGCCCGTCGCTGTCGACGTAGGCGACCTCCCTATCCTCCAGGTACGCCTCCAACAGCCGCCGCAGGTACGGAGGCACTCCGAAATATCGGAGACCTTCCCGAATGCCATCATGCGACAGGTTGTCGAAGGCGTTCACGATGTCTAGGGACTCCGCCAAGACGCTCTCACCTTGGGAGGTTACCTCCGTCGACAGCGACTTTAGGAGGCACAGGACGTCCACGGTGGAACGCGCTGTCCGGAAGCCGAACTACGCGTCCGCCAAATTCGGCCCCAATCCCTCCAGGTGCTGGACGACTCGGGAAGAGACGACCCTCTCCAGCACCTTCCCGACGTCGTACAGCAGGACCAGGGGCCGATATCCGGACGCGCGGTCCGGAAGGCGGCCCTCCTTCGCCATGAGGCAGAGCCGCCCCAACTTCCAGAGCCTCGGAAACTGCCCGACCACCAAACACCAATCGAACAGCTCCCAAAGCCACCCCCCAAGATGGCCCAGTGCAAGGCCAAGCACCCGACCCGAGACCCCGTCTGGGCCAGGCACTCTCCGCCGGTTGAGGAGGCGTTGTACAGCCTTTCCCACCTCCTTCTTCGTAATTGGAGGAGGACCGTCAACTTCCGCCCGGGCAGAGGCATGGAAGGAGCCGAGAGCGGTGGAGGGTCGGAGAATAACTCACCCACGACCCTCACCACCACCTCCGGCAGGAGGGACTCCGTCACCGGAGGCGCCCAGGATCGCAACCTATTGCGTACGATCCGATGCGGGCGCCCGCAAGGATCCCCCTCCAGCGTCTGCAGCAGGTCCTCCTATGCCGCTTCCTTCACCCGGCTGATGGCAGCCTGCAGGATCTCCTTGCGCTCCTTGTAGCTGCCATACAACCGGGCCTCCTCTTCGGAGTCACGGTGCCGCGACCGGCGGCTGCGCCGCAACAGTCGCCGGGCCGCGTAGCAGGCCACCCGAAAATCGGCTATCTCCGGCGACCACCAGTACACAGCCCCTTTGTCCGGACGGTGTACGCTCTGCGGCATCGACGCCTCGCAAACCTCTGTGAGGGCACCACGGAGGTGGGCTGCGGACGCGTTGACATCATTCTGCGGGGAGGGCTTGACCCACGCCTGGGCGATGGCCGCCTCCTCCGCTAGTTCGCGGTTGAGGCGGCTTATCACCTAACAGAGGAATTTCGCGCCCCTCCGGGGGCGGGTGCCGGTCCCGGCTTGGGAGATGGAGACCTCGAACCTAATATATCGATGGTCCGATAGAGTCTCCTCCTCCTCAAGCACCTTACACCCCCGGATACGGCGTGCGACAGATGGGGTGGCAAGCGAGACGTCTAACACAGACGCCCTGTTCTGCCGCACGCACGTGTGGACATCCCCCTGGTTGAGGAGGGACAGCCCCACTTCGTCTGCCCACTCCTCAACGGCCACGCCCCTCAGGTCCGTGGCTGTCGCTCCCCAGGTCCTCGATTTATCATTCAAATCACCCATGAGGACCACAGTAAGCGGCGACAGCCGCCTGACAGCTCCCTGCAGGGAGCCGAGGAACACTTCGAACTCCCACAGGGGCCTGTTAGGGGAGAAGTACGCCCTCACAATGGCGTACTCCCCCCAGACGGCTGCTACGAACCCTTCACCCCTCTCTCGCACCGCCAGGGGCGAACCTCGGCCGGCCACGATCACCACGGAGCCAGTCCGGTCCCCAGCCCACTGTGGCTGGAAGGGAGCATAGTACGGCTCTGCGGCGACCGCGAACCCGATGCCGCCCTCCGCCACTGACTGCACTAGCAGGTTTTGTGCAGTGGCGCAGTGGTTTAGGTTCGCCTGGAGGAAACTGTGTATGATGGCGAAACGAATATCTTGTAAATCTTAATCAAAGATACAAGTGGGATACAAAACGTATTGAACAAGAAATCGGTGACATAGTAATCATGGAGAAGGATAATATTCCACCTAGTCAGGGGATAATAGGTACAATAATATAAAACCTTGTTAAAATTTGATAATTACTATTGTTGTATCAATTAAATGTAAGAACGATGAACATAAACGACCTGCTTCTTAAAATATGTATTCAAACAAAATAAGCTTACCTACCTTGAATTAGACTCTTGCCAGTTGTACAATGAATGATAATAAGAAAGGAATTCTTTTCTAGTCTATAAGTAACTCTAAATACTAATAACTTTATTTTACAAAAATGTTGATTTACTTGCTTTATATAATGCTTGTACTAATAATAATCGGCAGACTGAAGAAAGGAACTTTTGACCTGGCAAAGTCTGAACAGCTTCATCGGACTACCTAAAAACAAAAGATTTAGAAGATATTTTGTTTGTAGTAATCTCAAACAGTAATTAATGGATTTTAAAGTTCTTTCACCTATACAAGTTATCTGGCAATAAAAGTTTCATGAAGATCGGTCGAATCGTTTTGGAGATAGCAATGCAGGCTAAGCCATGGTTAACTGCTAGTCTAAATTAAATTAAAATAGACTAAATTATTTTTTATAATGTTCGCTATCTGTTGATGAAAGCTCTGTGAAAATTCGTCGAACCATTTTGGAGATAGCAATGTAAGCGAAGCCACAGTTAACAGCTAGTCTAATTTAGAATAGCCTGTGTTACCCACTGTAATTTCAGCCATCTGCCAGTGAAATTTCCGTCAAAATCGATCCAGCCGTTTCAGATATTACCCGGAACAAACAGACAGACAGACCGACTAAAATTTTAAAAATTGCATTTTTATTATCAGAATCGTGTATACTTTCATACCCAAACAGTCATTTTTTTTTTAATTTTAATATTACATACAGACACTTCATTTTTATTATATGTATAAAGTATAGAATATATAAAATGCATTAGAAGTATATTAAATTTATTAAAATGTGCATTACTCACACTACTGCTTGAATTTTACGCAACATATACACACATGTAAATAAAAAGGACATTTTGACAGCCGTCAATAAGGAACTTTAAAAAAGGTTGCGAAGGATGTTGCTATGCTCGACTGTATGTATTTTTTTACTCTTACGTTCCAATTACCCTTTTTCATCCTACATTCAACAATGATATTATAACAAACAATATTATTATAATATTTATAACACGACTTAAACTATAGTCGAATGTCGACCACTGGGCCCCCACTACTTATAGTAATTATGAGAAAGAAGATGAAATACAATAACACACCAAGTTTAGGAGCCATTCTTGCACGCATCTGACAGAAGATGTATACACGTAACCCAAACATAGCCAGTGGAAGACGTCTATCATCGTAGTCCGGTGAAGCTGTTAAGACCTTGCTGGGTCAACAGCGTAGTCAGTTCGAAAAAACGTCTATCATATTATAATAACTGTGAATAATTAAGATAACTTAAGTTAATTTATGAAATCGATTCATTATATTCCAGTCAAGATTATCGACTCTCTCTTTGAGGAAAAAATATAGAGCCGTCGTTAAGAAATTTATTTCTGAGATACACCATGTTACTTCAGGAACGATTCTGACTATGCTATGGAGGTAAAACATAATAATAGAATTACTATAATATAAAGTTTTACATAGATTTAGGTATTTAACTAAGTCGTCTGTGTCTCTATAATGTAATATGCAACATAATCATCTTACTCTTCTCACTTAAATAGGCTTGGTACAAAATGTCTTTCTCTTTCACTCTCCGATATGTCATCTCGGTATTCACACCTTTTATATAAATATCATTGTTCATACAATCTATCCATATCCACACGTGAAGTGGCATTTATGGAATAGTTTGGTGAAACAAGGCCTTGCAAGGCCAATAGCGTAGTCAGTTCGAAAAAAAAAACATTTATGCAGACCAGCATGACAACAAGGACTGAACAAGGATGGCGTACCTCTGGTAACGTGTATGTAAAATTTAATTATGGTTGATTGGTTTGCTTTGACGCGAAAGTGTAACAAACAAACTCACTTTTGCATTTATAATATTACGAGTAATACGGATATGACTGTTATATTTATTTTTCAGACGCACGTTAAAGTACATAAGAAGTCATATTTCATCACGATTTATCTAAGTTTTTTAGTATTTATTGGATCACTATTATTCTGTTCATCCCCGCTTTATAACAATTATAAAAATGAGAAACTAAGCTTTAACAACAAAAATAATATATCGTTTGAATTTGCAATATATTATGCATTACCTTTTAACACTGTGACGAATTTGAAAGGTTATATAGTGGTCGCGACATTTAATTGGTAAGTGGAAGCTAGAAGTTAGAACGAGTATTAATTACTAATGTAACATGATATTATAAATTATATTAGTTGTACAATTCCTTATGTTTAATTTTACAGGTTTTCAGTTTACATATGCGCTAATGTGTTGTGTATGTTTGATCTACTCGTGTATTTAATTATTTTTCACGTTTGCGGACATTTTAAGATATTGATCCACAATTTAAAAAGCTTTCCGAAACCAGCGATAATTTTAAATAACAGGATCAAAAATGATGTATTCAATGACGCTCAACTATACTCTCCTAAAGAAATGATAGAAATTGAGAATAAATTAAAACAATGTATAGATTACCATCGTATGTTAATCAAGTACGTGGCCTTTTTTACCAATGATTATAAATAATTATGTATTAAGTGTATATATATTAAGCATAACCAATGGTAACAAGTGATATATAGCCTAAAATAGGAACTAAAAAAAATGTCGCAATACGTGGAGATGTATGAAAAATAATAAACAAAGACTGATTCATGTCAGAAGAAATTTATTTTTTATTAAAAAGTATTATAAATGGTTATCGCATATTTTTATATTATATAACCTGTCGAAATGGACACCAACAAATACCATAAAGTACTCCATATCTGTGTGTAAAAATGTAATGGAGAATATTTTAATGCTATCAATTTTGTTATAAACTAGCTTCTGTCTGCGACTTTGGCCGCATGGAAATTGGAATAGTTGCTTTGGGCTAACACTAACACGTAGCGAAGGTCTCAAACGAAAAAAAAAACTCCGATTTTGAAAACTTCTTATATGCTCCATTCCTGTTGGGCTTAGCGTGATGGTCTATTAAGGAGTTATCTAACACTGAAACAATGACTGAAACAGACCAGTAGTTTCTGAGATTAGCGTGTTTAAACAAACAGAGAAACCTTTCAACTTTATAATAGTAATATGAATTATTATTCTTCTCTCGTACTATACACGAGCTGTTAATCAAACTCCAATAATTTTTGATAGAGTGAACCGATTTTAACGAAACAAAATCTAAGTTACTCTCGAGGAAATGCGTTATTATTTTTATACTGAGGGTTTATTTTTAACCTAGGACTTTAGCAGTGATGCGTGTTCATACAGACAGACAGACATTTCTAAAAACGATTGAAATGTATTTCATTACTTATTCCTAGACCCCTGTATTTTTTTTCACGAGATTCGTAAAAGTACTTACATTTTAGGTTTATATTCTTAATGCATAGATATATCGCCAAAGACTAACGTCGGGCTATATTTTCAAATAATTTTTCAATTAGTAAGCTTTAATATTAAGTTTAACGCGAACAAAGTCGCAAGAGATTGATAGTTAAGTATAAAATATACTAATTGTATAAACGTTTTCTCAGGTGTATACTGTATTACAATCAATGAATTCTAAAAAGTCATTAAAGAAAATATGGTTTCAAAACTCAGCCTAAAGGGATAAAACAGTGATGGAGTTGAATTAGGAATGATCGATATTAACAAAACATCTATGTCGACATCGATATTAACATCAATCTGATAGTATCGATGTACGATAAACATCGATAGCAAAACATTGATGTTCAAAAATATCGCTGTACTGGAAGCAAATAAAACTGTCTAATCTATTTATTAAATGTTTGTTATTTTTGAAGGTAAAATACACGAAAAATTTAACATTTCTAATATTATTGCGCACACTCTGTAAAAAAAATTAACTTGATCAGGTGTTTTCCATTTTACCTGCTTCGTTGCTCGTACAGGAGTTCAGGAGTTCAGGAGTTCACCAACTTTAGAAGAAAAACCTTTCTATAGCTGTCCCTTTCCCTTTTTCCCCTTAGAAAATGCAACAAATTAACTATTTTTGACGGCTTATTTCAACTACCTTGATCAGTCTCATTTAGTGTGAAGTAGCCAAACTTGTCCCTACCTAATACATCTAACGCCAGAGACCCTAAATAATCTATTGACATTTCGATGTTTTATACTCATAACATCGATATATCGATGTTATCGAAATCATAACATAGATGTTTTCTAGCTAAACATCGATGCTTATTCAACGTAGACGAGTATCGATCATCCCTAAGTTGAATGCCCCTATAACAAACGTTGTACAAACATTAAAGCCGTTGATCGGTGCTAATTTTTTTAACTACCTACCCAAGAGTATGCCTAGTTCTGTAGTATGATAATGTGCTTGGCGCTAAAGAATTAATGCGAACATATCGTTTTTTGGAAGATTTACAGATGAGATTTCAAACGCGTTTGGACCAATGTTACTTGTTTACTGCGTTTTTCATCAAGTCAGTGGATGTGTCCTGCTGTTGGAGATATCACAAATGGTCAATAATTATACATATTTATACATTTCTTAGTATAAGAAGTATAGACCAAGTGAAACATACACAGTTATAGGAGAGACATATTTTTATAGGAAATTCAATCTGATTATAATTTTATGTTAAGCCAGTAAATAGTACTTAGCATTTTTTAACGATTGGTATATAAGTGAAATACTAGAAAATTAACGGTAAGACAAATAAATTATATTGGGCATATAATAGGATAAGTATTTATATTTAAATTACAGTTCCTTGCTCCTATATTTAGAACAGTAAACAGTTTCGATACAGACTAAATAGTTCAACAATTCTTTATACTTATGGTGCAAGTCGCCCACAATCCATCGTCAGCAATCATCTAATCATTATTATACCTGTCGTATATTAATTCAATACAGATTAGTTTCAACATACGAATTGCCTGACCTAACATATCATTTTACTGCGTAGAGAAAGAAAGGATAAAAAAATCCTGCAGCAAATACACGGACAATATAATATTAGAAAAATAGAGTAACAAAGATGTATATAACATAAAAAGTAGAGAAATTAAACGTTAAAACCCATTAAAATTATACCACGGTTTTACTGCAAAGGCGTACATTTCAACACATGCTGGCTGTCACATTTACAAGTGACCCCAGCGCTGATTTTCTATTGTGGCGAAGTGGGTTCGAATATATATAACAATAACACTATAATAGCGAGGTCATGATAACACTATAAAAGTGAAGTATATTATGTATGTATGTATGTAATATTAATATAATAAACAAAGTATTCGATTAGGTGAGTTATATAAATTAACTAGCGTGACTGGGAGACGTTGTCCCGCGTTAATTATAAAAAAAATTATACACGAAAACCTTTCTTGTGAATAATATTATCTACTAGTGAAAACCGCATGAAGATCAGTTTAGTAGTTTTTGAGTTTATAGCGAACAGACAAACAGAAAGACGCGGTTGGGTACTTTGTTTTATACTATGTATTGATAAGTAACTAAAAGAATTGAAAACTTATTGTGATTATATCGCTAAGACGTCTAAATTATAGTTTTCGAAACACATCTGGGAGTCCAGTAAAACATTCGTAACTAGCAGGACAGGCAGATCTTGTTCCGCCCTTAAAAAATCATCAATCAAATGTTATGTGTTTTTAATAAACGAATACATATTAAAATAAAAAAATGAGCCGTCACAGGACGCCTGGCAGATGTGAAACATCGAAATTGTTCGGTATAAGTCGTATGCATAGAAGAACAGATTAAGAACAGGAATAAGCTATGGCATAATGAAAGGATAAATCATTACGAATTTGTTCTATAAAATTATTATAGTTTATTTATTTTATTACATACACAAAACTTCAACTAGGCGTAGGCCTGGTATATTCGGCGGCATTTATCAAAAGGCGCTAAGTCGTCGGCGCTTGCGACGTAACACTAGAAGAACGAGTGGACGACAAAACATTTTGAATCTTATGTTTATACAGATAGGGTTGCAAATGTTTTTGAGTATTTCGTTAATAGCGCAAAGTACGTGTTTTGTGTCATAACGCCAAAAATCAGGTTTACCTACCGCCTATAGATGTTTCACATCAATGAATTAGATATTAATATTTGTCACACCTCGTTTTATAAATTTCGTTACACAGAATACAATTTGTATCTAGAATATAAACATATTATAGGTGCTTTAATGTTTAAATCACTTTTATTTTTTAATAAATATCTAGAGAGAATCGATTTAAAAATCTTCTTTTTATTATTATTGTTTTAGAAACCGGCTGTTCTTATCAGATATGGACCATTATCTATAGCTTTATTTCAACAACTCATACAACTATCGTTTATTATTGAATCGATAGGAACTGTAGTAAGTATTTTAAACTATTAGATATACATATTTGACATTTTTGTTGTACGTTAATTGTATATTTTCAGTTTAAGCTCATAATAAATTAATAGCTAGTTTATCAAAGGTTGTTGCTACCGTTGGGAGTGTACGAATGACATAGCGCCCTCGACCTTACGGTTCCCGACATGTGTAAGCAAAAATTAGTAAAATACAACCCACAAACTTAAATTATTTTTAATAGAGGCTCCTAATGTATTCATAATGAACATAACGATAGTGTTCCTAGGTACTAGTGACTCTTAGGATTGCACGTACCTAGTAGAAAATATAATATAATTCAACAATAAGAAGCTAACTCTACCCATGAAGAACATTATATACCACTCCATCTAAAGAGACTTTTTTATTAATAATTAAAAGAATTGTTAATATAGTTCATTATGTGAGGTAAATAATAATTATTATCCTTACATACTATATTGTAATATATGAAAACCAGTGTATCGAATTGAATCGTGAAATGATTTAATATTTACTGGCATTCTTGATAGAGAATACTAAAGCCACAATTGATTTGGATAAAGTCTGTGTTACTAAAACTGTGTTAAGTACCCGCATTTTATTTTGGCACTTCGGAGGTAAAAACCGTGATACTTCGGTTACGTATAGCGCTATCTATGTCTACCGTAGTCGTTGTGCCGTGCGATAGAGATAAAGCTTTACAAAACTGATTTTAGCCGGACGTCTCCTTCCCCTTCCCAACGTGCCAAATCAAATTCCAGGTACTGTACCTACACCTAAGTTTCTATAAACATTTTATTGCTTCTGCAGACTGGTCAATTGAAGGATGCGGTATATGGCATACCATGGGAACATATGGATAAGAAGAACAGGAAAACTGTAATGATATTTTTAACGAACGTGCAAGAACCGCTGCACGTCAATGCACTGGGCCTTGCAAAAGTCGGTGTCACCTCGATGGCCGCTGTACGGATTTTTTTAAATGTCATTCAATCTATAAGTTATAATCTATTGAGTGAAATGATCATATACATTGCCGGTCATTTTATTAAGCCGCATGTTAATTGTGTCCGACTGGATATGACTGTCATACACGAGGTGTACCTCCAGAATAATGGCAACGTTAGGCGTGTCGTGTGTCAGGACCAGCCGGTACAAATTATACTAGTCAATAATAATACGTTTTTTTTTTCAACGACCACTAAAGTTTTGATGCAAAAATGCAAGAAAGAAAGATACTTTTTCTATTATAAATAACGCATGCCGCAAGAAGATCTAAGTTCGTTCTTTGTTTCTGTGTTTTTGAAAATTCTTTATGACATCTATTATTTTTATCATCCCACGCTGGAGCTATAATTGACTGTAGTGATAGAGCCACGCTGGAGCTACTATTGATTTCAGCCTGAATGGGTCGGCTCGTCCGGGGTAGCACCACCCTCTCACAGAAAACCGACGTGAAGTAACAGTGCTTACATTATTGCGTTTCGTTCGGTCAGTGAGAGCGCCGGACACCCATCTCCCCTCCCCTTACCTCTTCCTTCCCTTCCCACTTTCTCTCCTTTTCCCCAAACACAGGTTGGCAACGCATTTGAGACTCCTCTGGGGTTGCTAGTGTCTATGGACGGCGGTGATCGCTTAACAACAGGTGACCCGCATGTTCGTTTGCCTCCTATATGATATAAAAAAATATATATATGATTCGAAAACGATTGCACAGATTTCGATGATTTTTAGGGTTTTACAATCTATCCTATCAATTCTATCAATCCTAGTCTAAAAAAATATCAAGATAGCTCCATTTAATACAAAATTATTCGTTTTAAGAAACTACGATTCTTAAGCATTTGGTGTTTAGCGATGTATTGTTAAGTCAGTATTCAGACAATGTCGCGAGTATCAATTAGATTCTAAAATCATACATTCTTAGTTTTTTTAACAAATATGACAACGTATACCTACTATTTACAAAATTGTATTTGTTTTTTTTTTATATCATAGGAGGCAAACGAATAGGTGGCTCATCTGATATTAAGTGATCACCACCGTCCATAGACACCAAAGGAGTCGTAAATGCGCTGCCAGCCTGTGTTGGTGGGGAATGGAGAGGGGAAGGAAGTGGGCCTCTGGCGCTCTCATTTACCGAACGAAACGCAGCAAGTTGTAGTCCGGTGAAGCTGTTAAGACCTTGCTAGGTCAATAGCGTAGCCAGTTCGAGAAAAAAAAGGAATGCAAGCACTGTTATTTCACGGCGGTTATCTCCGAGAGTGGTAGGTACTACCCCGGGCGAACCAATCCATTCATGCTGAAACCACAGTTTATTTCGTATTATTATTTTACAATTTATAATCTTATGTTCCTACCTAACTTTATTTCACTGTTTCAGATAATTAAAACATCCTTATCATATTTTGCATTTCTACGCTCAGTTGCGGAATAATTAAGGATAAGCAAGAAAATATGCCACTTAACACTTTCAGCTTTTTTTTAAAAGCAATCTTTTGTTTTATTAGTAAGGAATTTCAAAAACTTTTCTGCAAATATTGGCCACTTTCAGAATATTTATCTCTTGTAAGCACATAGATACTATTGATTCTTAACTAATTAAATTTAACTAAACCAAGTAAATGACTCGACTAATGTAGTTTAATGTATCCTACAAAAGCCGGAGTCCCATTTTTTAAAAAGTTTTGAATAAAAGTTAATTGTAAAGTCGATAGCACGTAATGTGGGGACTATTGTACCGAATTGTTAAATTATTCTTTTCCCATCAGATGACCTACGATTTTGCTAATGCTTCATGTACGTTGAATTCCTTCAATTTAAGTTTTCGTAATATTACACCTCACAGATAAAGAAAATATTATTTCATTATATATTATTTTTCATAATGATTGTTTTCTTTAACCTCTGGTTCCAAATACAACTTTTCTTTGTACTTTATAGATTTTACGTTTGGTCACAGTCTCACCTGATGTTACATGCCGATGTACTAAATGGTAAACACTATAAGCCTAGAACTGGCTCTTAAGTCCATTTTTTCGAACTGCCTATGCTATTGGCCTAGCGAGGCCTTTACAGCTTCACCGGACTACTAAGGCGAGTGCTTATGACACTCAGCCGGTAAGTCTATTGACAGAACTTCAGCTTGAAAGTGGCAATTACCAAGCGGCCTTAGAATACTTTACCACCATGGTATGGTTTTATTACGATTTTCTTTCACAGAAAATTTCGGCTCATTTATACATATTAATCGACGCTATGTTCTAATACGTCCACCACTGAGTCATTGTTTCGACGTCGTAGGAACAGTCATCGATTTCTTTGGCAGCTCTGTATATAGCAGTTTTATCCTCCGTCTCAATGTCTCAAAGAATATGTAGGTACTTATATCAAGTTTTATCCTATATCGTTTTGAGGAATTTTTCCGACACAAAATGCGTATAGGAATTGTTGAGGCACGAATGCTTGGTACACATACATGGTTCAATAACTCATATACGTATATCTATATAGCTTAGCTTAGGTTATCTCAGATAGGTCGCGATTTTTGCACAGAACAGGCGACAGCCCAAGCCGAAGTGTGCCGTGCGCCCTTGAGTTAGTCGCCCAAACATCCCAAATCGGCTGAGTGCCTTCAGCGCTCGCCTTAATAGTTCGGTGAAGCTGTGAAGACCATTCTAGGTCAACAGCGTTTTGATGTCGAAAAAAAAAAATGTTTTGTGCAGCTATGTTCAGAGTGCTCGAAAAGTTTGGAGCTAACTGTACAATTATGTTTGAATGTATTTATGCATATATAAAATGATCTCAATACATGCATATATAAAATGATCTCAATACATGCATATATAAAATGATCTCAATACATGCATATATAAAATGATCTCAATACTATGTGGATATTATTTAGCATATTTAGTAACTACAATAGGAATGTCTATGTTCATTAACTGTTATTTTACAGTTTTATGTATGGCACCTATGCCGTTCTGATGGCACCATGTAAAAGTATTGGATATATTGGGTTTAAATTTCAGCTTTACGTTTTAGACACTTGCTCCGTATTAATTAAATAAAAAAAGTATTACCCATATCTTGATCGAATACAAAGCGATGGAAGTGGGGCACGCGATGTGATATGCATGCGTAGGAGAGGCGCAGTCAACAGAGAAAATTGTTTACAAAAATCTTTATTTTTGTTTACAATTTTTGTAAGTTTTTTATACAATACATACCAAGTCACGGGTGTCAGCTAGTAAAGTATAAAATATGGCGTCTCTCAGGGGATTCTTTTTTCTCGAACTGACTACGCTATTAACCTGGCAAGGTCTTAACAGTTTCACCGGACTACTCTCAGGTGGGTGGAGATGACCACTTTATACCTTAGATGTAGCAGTCACAATAATAGATAACTATCAGAAGGGGTGGATGGTTATGTGAATCAAGCTGGAATGCTATCACAAAGTATATGGTAATAATACAGTCAAAGGGATGTTTAGCTTTATCACGTTTCCGGCATGATAGCGGCTAATGGCAAAGGATTCTATATATCTCTAGGGTCGCCGTTATCGTACGTACGCCGGTACTCGTTCGATAAACAATATATGTTGGCGACTCAAATTCAGTACCTTTTAAAAACCAAAATCACATAACGAGGTAAAATTGGAGAGAAGTGAAACATTAACTGAATACAAAATTTTATTCTAGATACATCGGCTTTCAATTACAATTCAGGGTTGACAAATATAAACACAGTTATTAGTCGAGGATAAAAGAGATACAATAATTAACTGGTATTATTAGTAAAACTTGAAGTTACAGTCATATACAAATTTACTTCAACAAATCAATATTTAAGTACTTAAAAGTAAATATAGGATCGATGGCGAAAGTGAACCAGAAGATGTTAAATATTATTCCTTATTTCTAAAAGTTACCTATAAATTTATGGGGTTGAATATGGAATCCCGTGTAAAAACTACAAGTGAATCCAACTGTAATTCTTAAAATAGGTCGGTAATACTTTTTTTTCTATAGTTACAATGAATTTGACATAAACTTTTGCATTACCAGCATTGAAAATCTTACACTTTGATACGCTGAAAACTAACAACACAACGGCAATCGTTTAAGGCCTTCTGTACTGGTGACCATTCTAAAAAAAATCTAAGATTTCTGTTTTCTCTCCTATTGTTATTCGGGTCAATCACTTTACTGTTTGTATTTTTCAATAATGTAATCTTCTCACTTAATTGTATCTTATTAATGTGTTAATATAATCAACTTAGTAAAATAATAGAAATAAACATATTTGGAGACATTTTAATCTGTTTCGTACAGAGAGTTGAACAGCGACCTATGATATATTAAGTTCAGAAAAATGACGCTTCCATCACGAAATATATGTTTAAGTACATTGCATTTTAGTCATTTTTTAAGTGAAAACAAAGCCTATAAATTATATAGTTCTTTAGGTTTAGATCTGGAATTGAAATAAAGATTAAAGACCAAATAATTAATCATCATACATAATATCTTTTTTTTTTGTTAATTTCAATAATAATTGAAGCATGATTATATATTGGTTCACTCTGCACATCTGTGTATACTGTTTCAATGACAACAATAAAAACTATACGCTAGTTATAAGTAAAAAAATGAGGTAATATCAGTTACGCATAAATGATTATTTAAGTAACAAATAATGTTATACAGTTACAAGCACATAATTTTCCTGCAAATTATTCTTTACAGCTGCGTTTACATGAGCACAATATACAAAATACACTAACTTCTAAGTGAAAAAAAAAGATGTCAATATTCCTAATTATAAATGGAAAATGTTCTAAATCAGATGTAAGTTTAGAAGTGTCAATATTTATTACACCGAAATGTATGCATAAAGCTTTTAGCTATTTGAAATAAATTATAAGTCTACATACTACACCTGTGATGTTCCTAATTTTAAATTGTTCTTAAGGTGATTGCAAATCGAGGGTTTTTCTCACAAGAATTTCTGTGATTTTATTAAATTGTTCACGGTCTTCCCTCCACATCTTAGCAGCATCAACATTTGCTCCACTTTCATCATTAGGCTCTGGAATAATTGTATAATTCACTTGAATACTACACATATATACAAGGCACATTTATATAAATATAAATCAATTGCCGAGTGCATGTAAGTCTATTACTTTAGAAAGGCTGTACTCGTTGGTTAATTTTGTCTTTATTGTTTTTAAAATTATATATGAAAGAAAATGTTTAAAAAATTGTATGAAAGACTAGAAAAAATCTACATATGAGGAGAGAGTAAGTGAGACAGGAGACTCCCTACTGTCTTTAAAAAATATAGACGGATTGATATTTTATTTAATTACAAGGGATTAATGTAAAAGAAATCTTTGTTTTCATTTGCTTTGTCAATGCACCTTGCACAAAACTGGGACAGACTGTTACTCTATATGCTGTAGTCTATATTAACAGTGCTTTCCCATAACCTCTGATCATGACTATCACGTTTTTACTATTAACATACTACTTATCTACTTATGTCTTTGATACATAACTTCAAATCACAATAATAGTAATTTTTTTTCTCTTAAATTCTAAAACCTACTCTATTAAACATTTCAACAATTAACAATCTCTAGACCCCTTTGATATCAAAATAACTGTTCTTTTAGAAACTTAGACAAAATGTATAGTGTATTTTTGCTTATGTTGACTATTATCTTACTAGATCATGTAAGTAACTGGAACAACTCTTCAGCATCATAATTTAATTGTTACTGATTAATTCACTCAATTTTATATTCAAGAAGAAAGACAATTGGAAACTATAATCAGCATTTTAGTTTAATTCAAAGCCTGTATTAATTACTGAGAAAGAAGTGACGAGTCATATTGACTCGCTAATGTGACTTAGCAGTTTTTGTTCATAGTTATTACATAAGTATTACTATTAAAAACATTTGTAGCATTAATAACATACTATTGTAGTAATATTACACTATTTTACATATCATGTCATATACATTGTGTATATTATGTACAATAGTGTCTTTACATAGGATACCTTGAAATATTATTGTGATCTAGGGTATATAAACAATATCTGACCTATATTTATTCTATTGGCCTATTATTTGATTTAAGACCACATCTATCATATCAAATACATGTTTTTGCACACTGTAAATAATCAATGCAAAGAATATAAAACGAAAAAGTATATTCATGAAACTTAGGAACAGTTTAAATATTCACATTATTTTTCTATATATGAATTAGGGATTGGTATTATTGATATTGTAGTAATTTTTTGTTTATCATGTTATACATACCAGCTAACATGCTGACAACGGAGAGTAGAATCTTCTCTACGCTCTGTACAGGTGACCATCTTTCGGAGCTGCTCTCGTATCCCATTGGATCATCACCAGGAGCATGAAGTATGGAAATACATACTCTGCCATCTGCATAGACTGCAATTATAAGAAAATGCATTAATTATCTTTTTGTGTAAATTTTAGACTGAAATTAACATATACAATATTATTATAGGTGATTGATATAGTTAAATACATCTTTAGTACCTTTTGCAATGAAAGATATAAACTACATTCATGTACTTTAATGATAAAATGGTAACATAATTATATATTATACAGGAGAGACTGCGAATGTTACCCAACCTCTTGATGAAAACAAAAATTCGACGAATTATACACCTAAACCTTTCTCATGAATTTCTCTATCTGCTGGTGAAAACTAAATGAGAATATGTCCTGTCGTCTTTAAGTGTATCGCGAACAGACACACAGACAGATGTGGCAGTGGACTTTATTTTAAAATATGTAGTAATGATTTGTTTTAAAATCTAAAACGTACATGTTTTAGCCAGTTCAATGAAGTATATATATTCAAGTATACTCACTATTGGGATGAAACATTTCACATATAAACTGCATTTTAGGCGGGCTTAGTGGATAATCAGGTGGAAAGATTAATTTAGCCGGAAATATGCCACCTTCAAAGCAAGTTCCTTCAGGTCCTCTGTATAAGAAGAGACAACAGTATATTACAATTAGTAAATATAATTATCACATAAATGTGTATATATATAGTTTTTTTATATCAGTACAATTTTTTTTTTTAGTAATCTGTATTTTTTATTAGTTGTTCCAGTAAAATTCTTTAATCTCACTTGATATAAAATGACAATTTAGTCCAAGATGGTAAAAATCTAAAGCTAAAATAAGCTAAAGTGTTAAAGAAGAGGAATGGCTTTCAAGGCATTTTTACCTTGAGTGAGATAATTAGTAAGGCAAATTTAAAAAACCCTAACACCAGTCTATGTCGTAATCATGATGATTTTCTTCACCAAAAACTGTAGCTTGGTGTAGTATCCGAAATGGCCGTCCACTAGACCTAGACTTCAAAACAGGGAAAACATTGAACAAAGGACTAAAAGAACAATATTAAAAATTATGTTGAATAAGCATTTAAGCAAGTAAAGTGTGGATAACACTTATTGCAAATGTGCATTCATGGGACCAGGTTTTTTTTTATATCATATAGGAGGCAAACGGACAGGCGGATCACCTGATGTTAAGTGATCACCACTGTCCATAGACACCAGCAACACCAGAGGAGTTGCAAGTGCATTGCCAGCCTGTGTTTATAGGGATTGGGGAAAGGAGAGAAGAGGGAAGTGGATGGGAGAGGACAAGTGAGGGTAAGGGGATGTGGATCTCCAGAATTCGCACTGATCAAACAAAACGCAACAATGCAACCACTGTTACTTCACGACAGTTTTCTGTGTGTCGGGTGGTAGTACAGGGGACGAGCCCACCCATTCATGCTGAAACCAGTTATAGCTTCAACGTGGCTCTACCACCTATAAAAAAACGGGTACCTATCACTAGATCCATTTTTATTTTATAGTTACTTTTGCAATGTTTTGTAGATTATTTCTTATATTGTACTTTTCGTATTGTAGTAAAACCTATAGAATTATCAACATTGACCATTTTTGAAAGTTTACCTTATTAAACTCTGTTCCATTTGATTTGTTTTTTATGATCTATTGTTAAAGCTGTATAATTAGAAGGTAGAGTGGAATAATGAAAATGACAAGTTAATATAGACATTAAAACACATACTTCAAAAATCTGAAGAGGTCACACTTTTTCCAACATTTATGTTATGCATTCATTATATTACATATATATGGTAAGTTAATTTGTTTCTGTCAGTAATCATTCAAATAATAGATGTTATATACATACTTCTGTCCTTAATATCTTAATACTATTTTGTCAAAAATAAAACTTACAGGTATAGAATATTTAGTAATACCTATAATTTATGATACTGAATATTCCAACTTTGGTACTTTCATATTGAATGACCCCACTGTAGCGACTGGCTCACATTATGCTTTTTTCAAGTGTAACTTAACCTAACCAAACCAAGATAAAACAGCAAGCAATTGAAAAAAAACGAACCTAACCGATTAGTTTTTCTCAATTTTCCCATATAGGTTCGTTTAGGCAAGACTTGTGAAACAAAGTTGCCGTTACTGTTAATATGTACATACTATTTGTTAGTGACTGGCCAGGCCAATGTTTTTTTTTTTCGAAATAGAAATGCTGTTGACCTGGAGAGGTCTTTACAGCTTCACGAACTATTGAGGCGAGCGCTGAAGGCACTCGACCGATTTAGGATGTTTGGGCGACTAGCTAGGGTAGTGCATTAAAAACAAAAGTACCCTAAATTAAAATTCTCCATGATATAGATGTATTGTAGTTGAAATCAACAATAATATAAACTGTAATGTATATGTCATCAGATAAATAGCTAATACTTACGCTATTAGAGCTTCCCATTCGAAAAAATTTTCTTCATTGACGGGACCTGCTATGATACCCTCCGGAGGATTTAGAGTAAGTTCTAAATAAAGAAAAAATCTTTAAAACATTGCGAAAACAATTACAGGTTGATATTAATTATATACTTTTTTTCGTACGTTTATACTCAGCCATTAGCCGCCTAAGCGCTGATCCAGCCATAGCACCAATATTCATTGAGATGCAGATGAAATTTCTTTTTAAAAAATGTATATATAAATCAGTACAGCAAGACTAGTGACCTGTAAATTATTTAAAAATTAAGACGTTGGCTATTTATTATACCAGTATTATAAAGTAACTCAAATTTACTAGTAAGTATGGCTATGGTTGTACAAGGTGTTGAGAAAAATATTTATGATAAAATATAAATTACTCAAGTACCAACTAATACACCGTAGCTACTCCTATTTGATTTCAGTTGACACTTGACCATAGATCAATCGTCTTTTATTAAATCCCTGTATTAAGGAAAAGGCAACGACATCCACTGCATGCAGCCAAAGTTTAATCGATAATAATTGACTTCTAATGATTTATTTCTTTTAATGAAAAATTTAACGCGGCAGCTTTATTGCAAAGTTTCCTTTCTTTCTTTTTACTGGTTATAGCAAAGTTTTAGTTGATCAACGTATAGCCCTTAGTCTCTGATAGTCTGAGGATTTATGGGATTTATTTATTTAAGGATTTATTTATCTTTTCATCGAATCAAGTTTTAGTTATGATGCAGAAATAAACATTAAAGGAAATTTGAAAGAAACTTGAATATTTTCATTTTCTTGTTGTACTCTCCGTATTTCGATTCTTATCACTTGTGCGCTATATACCATATTACGTAAAAAAGACATCTAAGTAACATAATTAAAGGAAATTAATTTCAGTTTGTCAATAACTTAAATTTGCTACAAATGTTAGTATCTCATACCAAACAAAAATATATTGCAGGACACGGCAGTGTCATCACGTTTTTTATTGTCAAAAGGTTGATTGAACGGAAATAAAATATCTAACTTGGAATATGTTTTTCCTACTTTTTTAAAATTAAATCAGCATTTGGTCGCCACCAATTTGGTGTGTTTATTTTGTTTGTATATTTTGAACCGTAAATTACTATAGTACACATCACAATAGTATATGTCGCTAAGTGCGCTCTATTAAACAATGCGAACCATACTCAAAACAAATAACAGTAAAAGCATAATTCAAACTAGAAGGACCATCCTTACATGGTAAAGACATCACATGAAAATAATTTGCACTCGTCTTCCTTCCTTCCTTCCTTCCTACGACACACAATTTAAAAGTCTATCGCCATCTTTTTATCTTTTTTCAGAAAATTTATTTGACGTAGTGTTCTATGGCATATATGTATTTATTTATATTTAGTATATCAACATAGTGATTACGATAAAGGTAAGACTGTGTATTGTTGACTTTAACATAAAATTACAATGTGGTCATTGAGTTTACAAGCATGCATGACATTTAATCATATATTAGATTAATTGTAACCTAATGTAACATTAAAATAGGTTTCCATACAACTGAAAAAATACAGTCCCAAATTTGTTATAACGATATCGAAAGAACTACTTATATTTAATAGTAAAAGTAACAATAGTCGTAAGAACCGGTGATCTTTTCGAGATACAGCATTCAGCAGGGACCTTTGTTCTGGGTAAATATAGCCGGATGTTGTACTAAACATTGTCATCATAAACGCTTTTGACTGTACTTATACGTATGTGTATGTTAATAAAATTAATTTATATTAATATCGATATATCAATATTTTACCAACAGTCCTACGCAAGGAATATATAAGTAAACACGCTAATTTCCTTATAAATTTTTGAATCCTACTAGAAAAGTACACCTGTATTACTATATCGTCTAAGCATGAACTATATTTAACTACACTAACATAACTACAATGACATAACTATAATTATAAATATAGTTCAGTAAAGCTGTAAAGACCTTTTCAGGTCAACAGCGTTTTCATTTCGAAAAAAAAAAAATATAATTATAATTATTAATAACCATAGACAAAGAATAAAGTGGCCGTACAAGATTAAAAGAGTAGATGTTTATTATTGTGAATGTGAATTTGGGAGTCAAGTCATTGGCTCTTAACAAAATTTAATTGGTATCGAAGCTATAGAGGTAATTAATTAAGTATTTTAAGAATTAAATTAGAGATGACAGGGTTGCCAGAATTGAAAAAAGAGAGTACGTATAGATGTAAAATCTATAATATCTCATGTTTTTTACCTGAATTACTGTCCACGAAATTATATAAATTAGGGTTCCAAAAACTATGAAAATGAGACAATAGCAAAGTATATGATTTCAAGTTAGAAATATTACACAAGGTATAACAGGCTAACATAATGGCTAAGGCTAATAATGAAATATAAAGTAGATATATTAGGTTATTATGTAAATTGATAACATTATGACAAATAAGTGATCAACTGACAATTCTTCTTGCCAAACTTTTTGACCACTTTGAACAAAGCTGTGCTGAACACAAATTTAGGTATAAATACGAAGTATGCCATAATCATAACATGCATATAACTAATCGATAAATAAATGCCAATTTTAGATTCTATAATAATATTTCAACTTTGTTTAAACTCTTCACAATATTATGTGTAAACCCGAATTTACGGTACAATTTAGAGCGGCTAAAAAGATTGACAAGGATTGTACTTACAACAAAATTTAATCATGTATTCTGTATAACCTAAAAATTTATGACCGCATTATGGACGTGACGTGACGCGATTGCATTGTTGCGTTTCATTTGGTCAGTGAGAGCGTCGGACGCCCACCTGCCTTTCCCTCCCCACCCCTTACCACCTCCCTCCCCCATACGCAGACTGGCACCGCACTTGAGACACCCCTGGTGTCCCGATTAGGCCTCCCACGGCAGCGGCTCAAGCCTAGGTTCGATCCCTCGGTAGGGAGCCCTTGAGTGCTTTGCTTGCGCGATACGGTGACACACAAATATACATCACCGCTACAACACTACACGATCACCCCCACACACGTGCACGCCTACACACATGAAAGTTCAAGGGTTTACTTTTTTCCCTTATCGAACTGAAAAACTCTCTATTTTCCGATAATAAATATATAGAGGAGTTGTTGAGGCATGTATGCTTGGTACACATATACGTTTCAACAACTCATACACATATGAATAGTTAGCTAGATTAGCTAAGATAGGTCGCGATTTTGCATGCAACAGCCAAGCCGAGGTGTGCCGTGCACCCTTGAGCTGGTTGCCAAAATAAAGTCGGCTGAGTGCCTTAAGCGCTCGCCTTAGTAATCCGTTGAAGCTGTTAAGACCTTGCTGGGTCAATAGCGTAGTCATTTCGAAAAAAAAAACCCCTGGTGTTGCTAGTATCTTGAACGGTGGTGATTACTTAACATCAGGTGACCCACCTGTTCATTTGCTTTCTTTAATATAAACAAAAAGTGATATTTTTCAATACATATTTTGAAAATAAATTTAATTTAGAGTTTTTGGCGGGATCTTAGTTTATCGTGCTGTGGCTTTTATATTTTATTCATAATCTTGTCTTATTGACTATATATTGCGTATTATTGGTGGCATTTACGTTATGTAGTTTCGGTTATTGTACATTAGTGGATGGAAATGAAAAAAAAAAAATCTCGATCTATCTACTCTATTGACCTAGCAAGGTCTTAACAGCTTCACTGGACTTCGCATGGAAAATAATACTACGGAACTTGATTTGTGAGAAACTCCTTGAAAAATTCTAATAAGGCTACAGTCTTGTTAGAAAATTAAAATTTTCACCAGACAGATGTAGTATTATTTCTTTTTCTTCTTGTTTTGGCTCGACAGAAGCATTTGCCGGTGCCAATGTTTTGTTTCAATGGAGATTACAACACATTTTACAAACTACATACATTATTTCAGTGTTCCAACAAGATGGTGGCTCCCTTGTTAAAACTTTTCAGGAAGTTTTTGTGGCATCTCAGAATTCATGGCCCATGGTATTATTTTTCATTTACTTCACTTATGCACAATAACTGAACTGTAAGACACCACCAATTTTACAAAATATAGAGTCAAATAACACAAGATTATGAATAAAATATAAAATCCACTATATGACAGACCAAAATCCTGCCAAAAACTCAGTAGTACTATTTATTCTTACTCGACAATGACAGTAATAATCTAGAGTAATAGTTGCCAAATAGTAAACTAAAAAGATGACGTCATAGGAAAATATTGATGAAGAATTACACACTTTCATGAATGAAATTGAATTATTATCACTGAATTACCATTATCTTGTATAATACAAAGAAAGAGTTCATTGAAAATTAGGAAATTTTTCGACATTAAAATTTATTTGAATTCGTTAATTCATTTTTTGTAACTAAATTATACAAATTAATTACATGCGTCACAAGCCGAACGCTTAAGCCGATCGCGCCTCTCTATCGCTTTTCCCGCGGACCCGCACTCTAACTTGGACGCTTGACTCAGGCGGAACATGACAATGAGTCATCATTTTCGTGCGTGCAGTCGCCGTTCATCGATTTATAAGACGTTATCATGTCCAAAAATAATCAACTGATTGTAAATTTTTACATACAAGTAAAGTAAAGTTACGTTAAAAACTTTACAACATATAAGTATTATTTTAATAATTATTGGCACTTTTGCAAGTAATTTCAACTACCGTAACTTTACAATTATTTTATCGGAGAATACGAAATCCGTTTTCCATGCATATTCTATAATTACGTAGCTTAAAAGCTATCGATTTTTCGTGTGTATTTCAAAACCCGAACTGCCTAAGTGAAACATAATTATTTTTGTTCAAAAGTCGTGAGATTAATGTTATTAGATCTTACTTTTAAACGAGCAACGTATAAATTCATACCTGTTTAAAAAAGTTACATTAAAAAATATAGACTTCCACGCATCTTTCTTATTCATTAAATTTAGTAGGTGGTAGAGCCACGCTGAAGCTATTACTGGTTTCACCATAAATGGGTCGGCTCGTCTGAGGTAGTACCACCCCTCTTACAGAAAACCGACGTAAAATAACAGTACTTGCATTGTTGTGTTTCATTAGGTCAGTGAGAGCGTCCGAGGCCCTTCCTCCTCCCTCCTTTCCCTTTCCATCCCCTCCCCCCTCTCCCATATACAGGCTGGCAACGCACTTGCGACTTCCAGATGTTGCAAAGTCTATGGACGGAGATGATCACTTAACATCACCTGACTCACCAGTTCGTTTGCCTCCTTTGATATATAAAAAAAGGTATCTGGGGCACAGTAGTACCGTCCGTTTTACGAAGCAGTTCAGGCCATTTTCGACCCCCTTTAATTTCGTTGTGGATAAAGCTAGAAGTTTTGCCAAGTCAATCTATTTTATTTAACACATAAAAGATTTTTTATATTGATATGATCACTATAAGATGTTTTTAAGTTATCTAATTACGTAATAACTTAAGACAGAAAGCCCCTTAGATAGGAACTTAATAAAGTAACCGACTTGGTATTACGTGGATCTCATAACTTTTTACAGTAGAAGGACTGAGTTGCGAGACATGGTTTTGTTTATAAGTTTTGTTTTCGATGGCATCTCATTTATAGTTTACACTATTTAAATACTACTACTTATAAAACTATTATTATATCAGATACCTACTGTATTTTACTACTGCTACTAAATACTGGTTATCGCTTTTAATTGGACTAATAATTATTTATAGACGCTTATGTTCTTTTATATGGAAATATTTTGGAAAAATGCATACACATACTCCTTAAATGGCATACTTTTCAATTGTAATAACTTACGTAATCTGTGAATTATGAAATACATGTCAAATTAAGTGTTTGCATAAACTTCAACGTATCGTGATTTGTGGAAAATGTATGTAATCAATATTTATTTTTGTTAGTTAATTATTTCTTAATCTATTCAGGTTGTATACAGATAACTTAAGGGTTTTTTTTATCGAAAATACATTAATGACATAGAAGAAAAATGCAGTTGCCTTTGCAATGGGAGGAACCAATTGCTAAATTTATGTGCCGTATTTGCAAGAAATCTTTTTATAATGCAAATGCACTGCAAAACCATAAGAATACCCAACATGATATCGAGGACTCCTGCAGCGATATCGAACAGAACGCAATTAGTCGATGTAATGAACAGGTACGATGCATATTCCATCTCAGCAGATTAGTAATTTTAATGCAGTGAGACCTATAATTGACTATATTTATAAATAATCTGTGTGTGTTTTCATATGGATTTTTTTCGTCGATCTGACTACTCTATTGATCTAGCAAGGTCTTAACAGCTTCACCGGACTACAGTATGTATGGGGATAACCCTAATACTTTATTATGATTTGTTACTGTGTGAACTGTGTGAGAATGGTACTTTTGTATTAAATGCACCGTGCTCGTCGACCACTTCTGCAGCCGGCTTGCGTTATCTTTTTTCGCAAGTGTAACCTAACCTAGCCAGTCCCAAATAAAAGAGCGAGCAGTGTTTCAAGGGGCTGTATTTGAAATTCACATCTTGATGTAAAGCTTATTTGTGCAGAGGGGGATAGGAGTGAATTCCCCGCCCCTTGGAAAATGATAGTTAATGAGATATTCATGATCAAAATGTTGAGGTTATGTGTCACCTCCGAATAATCATTGGTAAATTTGTATATTACCAACTTGATGATTTTTAAGTTAAAACAGTTTCGTTTCGGTTAAGTTAGGTTAGACTTGCGGAAAAAGATAACGCGAGTCACTTATCTATTTTAATCGGTTATAAAATTGTTGTATTGGTGCTCATTAAAGGTAGAAGAAGTCTAAATAAAGAAACTAGCCATAATCCGTTTAATTGCAGACCGCGCACCTGTCATTTTTCTTGCTTACGGCTCACCTGGAAAACTCTAAACAGTCAACTGCTGCTTCATCCTGATAGTATACTTACTCGTATAAATACATGTTTCGTCAGTTGTCTACGTCCCACACCAAATTCCATGCTCCTTTGTTAAATATAGTAATAATAGTTTATGTCACTCATAGGATTTTTTAGTTTTTATACATATGTTCGATTGCATTTTACTCATACCTATGCCTAAGGATGTACAAATCCTATAGCACGGCACATGCCCACTTCATTTGATGATATGACGTACAGCATCGATATTAATTCATTAAGAAAGACGACCGACCAACAGTTTGAGCCACCGCCTGTCAATATAGCGATACCTCTCACTCGTATGTCACCTACTCGCAGTTAGGCAGAATCAGGTGAGGCGAGGTGACGTTTCTCTGGCGTAGAACTCTCCAATGTGGGAGCGAGAGCGCTGCTATTTGCATCAAGTGGCAAATCAAACGATTTTTTTTTCTCTAACTGACTACGCTATTGGCATTACTAGGCCTTCACAGCTTCACCGAACTACAAAATCAAACGACGAAAATTTTCTCGAATTGTAAAGCTGTAAGTTTCAAAATGGTGCCAAAATGTAAAAATACGTAACATTTAGATAAACACTGTATTTTAAAGCTAAAGAGTTACATTTTTAAATACCATATGACTTTTATTCTCAGTTCCGGAGAATATTAATGTACTCTATGTTGTTTATATTCGATTGCAATTTAGTTATTTACTGTAAAACTTATAGGAAATGACGGACAGTTATTAATGGCATAGATGTCGTCCCAGATAGTTTAAAAAATAACCCAACTCTGTATAATTATTGAAAACTATACAAAACATACATGTACGACGTCACTGGTCTAAATAGTTATAGATATGACCGACGTTTGAGGCAATGATTAGATCCGATTCTCCAAAATGAAACTTTATAGTGTGGATGCAATATTTTGTAACATACCTTCTGTCCTCATTATCTGGTTTGGTAGTTTTAGATAAAATGGCACATTTACATTCTAAATAATAAAACATTCGGTATGTGCACAGATATGTTGCATAATAAATGTGTATATTTGGATACAAGGCAACAGCTAGAGTATACCTTCTGGCAATGTGGAAGCCTTGCGCAAATCGCCATGTCGGCTTAATTAATGCCTTTGGCACCATTTATAATAAAGTTATTAAAAGTGCAACGCCATGTAGTGTGCACAGTTACAATAATTAAACAAATTCTAATTACGGTCGACAAAATTCCTTTGATGTTCGTAAAAACCATCAATGTAACTATTGCGTTGTGTCTATCTTCACGGACTCTGATAGTTTGTGACGCATCAAGATAATAGCTTCCGTTTATTGTGACCGTAGAAGGAGTCTCGTGCCGAAATACGTAGGGAAGTAAAGCTGTAATACAGACTAAGTACTTGAAACTTGAGTTACTAACTGAACCTTAATAGTGAAATAGTAGTAATACCTCATCACAGTTAGATCCGCACTTTTGTGACCGAAAGTAGCGATGGTTAAATTGTAGAATTTTTGGACACTGCGTCGTTCGATTCGAAATCGAATTGCCTCAATTAGAATGAGATTTAAGCGAATGAAAACATCCTGGTGAGTGGAGTATTTTGGTAGGCTTTTTCTAACGCCTGGTAGCTAACCAGTTACCACCCTCAATTTAAAAATCTCTTGCCAAACGAAGGCAGCAGCGAAGTATCGATTCGATACTCTTACTGATATGAAACGGTGTTACCGTTTATGTAATGGGTTAAAACAAATGTTCAATCTCGTGTTCGTGGAAATCATAGAACTGTATATTGATATTTGATAGACCTATCAACCTATTTTACTAATTTTTATTTTTAATAAACTATTTTTTTAACCTATTTTTAAACCTGTTTAAGTGGCTGATTAACAATAGAGCGCATACACCTTTCTTCCTTGAAGATTTTAATTTTACTATATTCCAATATACAAGTTATATTATTATAAAATAAAATAAATGTAATAAGTATGAATTTCAGTTCTTATATAGGTACTACTAATTAGCTGCAAACCTCTTTACACGGAAGTACTAACCAATAAGACCAAATCTTTCCATATTAAAGTCCATGCGTAGTTAAATGTAAACTGTAATTGATGGCAACTGAACAACTCAATGTGAACCTATTCTTCCAATATTTATAGAGTGAAACTTGCTTTTTATATGGAAACGAATTATCAAAATTGTTCACTTTTCCGTACTATTTTTCAAACGTTTTCTATACAAACCTCATACTGACAGTTACGAACCCAACAAACAAACAATGGGCCAAATAGGTGCGACCGTTCTTCAATGATACATATATTCGATCTTCATATCATATACCGTATAATTTACTATCTTGTATATAGTTTTTGTGAACAAATATTTATCCTGAAATATTGAATGTAACTTTCTAATTTAATTCGTATCTTTCGATGATTTGCCTTCAAAAAATAAATGTAGATTAAAATAGCTATAACTAGTTTCAGTCGGCTCGTCCGGGGTAGTACCCTCCTCTCATAGAAAGAATACGTGAAATAACATTGCTTATATTATTGTTTTTTTTTTTTTCGAAATGTAAACGCTGTTGACCTGGAAAGGTCTTTACAGCTTCACCGAACTATAGTATTATTGCATTTCGTTCGATCAGCAAGAGCGCCGGAGGACCACCTCCCTCCCTCTCCCTTCCGTCTTTTACCCCTTTTCCTTCCTCTCTTCCCCACCAATACAGGCTAGCAACGCATTTGCGACTACTCTGGTGTTCCTGGTGTCTATGTACGGTGCTGATCACTTAACATCAAGTGACCCACCTGCTCGTTTACCAATATGATATAAAAAAATAACCTGTTGATCGGAATAAATCAACTTCGAATCTGAGATCTAGCGCATAGTCTGCTGACATCTGGCTTGAATCCATAACGTGACACCTCACTTGTATACACAGGTATTAAAAGCGACGTTTTTAGGTTAAACTAAACACCTTTCTGTATTATTTTGTATTGGGATTTTCCCATATGGGATTTTGTTATCTCAAACGAAAAATTTAAGGACAATATCGCGTTGCGTTTTTACAGACCATTAATGAATTATGAATGATCAACGCAATCTATATTTGTTGTTTTTAATTAATAAAAGAAAATCGTCGACGGCTGTTCTTGAGCTTCACATCTATTTCCACATTCTCTCTAACATATTGTGTATTTATTGCGAGTAACTATTTCCAGTATGTGACTGTGTTCAGTTTCTATATACCTACATATCGCATTATCATAGTGTATATTCACTTCATAGCAAGCTGATTTTGTGTAGACATGTCAGTAACCAAGGCATTACAGTTTGGTTGGAATCCAAAAATATTAATGTCCCCATTAATCTGTTTAATAATTATTAAATTCTTTTGGTATCTATAGACTGTATACCTTCAAAGTTACGAAGTCAAACATACGAGAATATTTAACTAAATATGAAATAATCACTAAGTATTTATTTGAAACATTTTGAACGAAAACTTAGAAAAAATAATTTACTTAGGTTCGTTGTTATTAGCTTGATACATAGGAGAATACGCTCACTTTGTTACTTAACGCAACGCACAACTAATGCGTAATTTTGTTTTCTAAGCTTATCCATAAGTCGTGTCTGAAGACTTAAAAAATGAATAATATGTGGGAAAATAAAATACAATTCACTATAGTATAGAGCACGTGCACACTATTGTTAAGCCCATCCATACCCACGCCAATTACAGACTACTGTAGGCTCATTTTATTATTATTGTTGTTAAATAGAATGCTATTTCTCCTATAGAATCTCCACGGGTTGTGTGGATTTAAATTCATACCTCTCAAAGGCACCAGCGAGGCAGACCAAACATC
The DNA here is from genome assembly GCA_014332785.1 of Antheraea mylitta. Classification (NCBI taxonomy): domain Eukaryota; kingdom Metazoa; phylum Arthropoda; class Insecta; order Lepidoptera; family Saturniidae; genus Antheraea; species Antheraea mylitta. Next base: position 7,145,228 of record JACEII010000031.1, on the reverse strand, counting down.
GATTGACGATGGACTTACAACTAGAACTTTTTCCGTCGATACCACATACTTAATAGTAAAGGTGGAAGGTAATGATGCAGATAGCGATGCAATAAAAAGGTCTAAGATCGACAGTACTTCTAGAAAGACACAGATAAAACCAAAACAGACTGTGGATTTGAGGTACAGTATAACAACTTATCACGGATTTTTATATGTAAAGTGATTTCTAGTTTAGTGAATTGTTTAATTTTACTTAATATTTCACAGTTTAGTTATTAAATAGTGTATAAAAGTATAGGTAGTATAAATTGAATGACGATAATGATCTTTAATGTAAGCGAATGAAAAGAATTATCCAAGCAATCATTGCTTTTTAATAAGAGCAGAACCAACAATAACCCTTCCTTGTCTGAATCTATTGCTCGACCGAATGCAAGTATTGGTGGACATCACAAAACGCAATCTGAATGAGACGTTTTAGGACGTACTGCTGTCGTTAGACTGTTGTACGACACCCACTCATAAATCGATGTTTCAATCGTATGGCAGCAATCCCACACAAGCCGTCTAAATTAAAAGCGCCCTGCGCCCTCAATTGTGAATAGAACACATACTTAGGCAATCTAGTCACTAATGCGTATAATGTCACCGCGCCATCCCAGTGGGCGAGCAATGATTATTGATTCGATGCAACTCAACCTGGTTCGCCATAGGAATTTTATTTAAGGACATTTATAATCGAGAAACAACTTAGTAATATTATAAAAATATTTTTCTTAGACATTACTAGTTAATATGTGTATTAAAAACATTAAAATATTTCTAGAGGTCCATTCACGTGTACTTTCCCGTCACCGCTACTACCGGAGTTGCAGTGCCGTCAAATATTCTTCAATTGTTGCGACTATTCGCTGCACTATCGAGAAGAACATACCAAAAGACGTAAAGCGGCTCTCCGTTGCCAGGTCTGCGAGAAACGCTTAGACAGAGAAGTCTACCCTGGAAAAGCTATAATAATGCAACCATTCAAACATTTCATACATACTTGTCGACCATGTGATGTATCATTTGTAGGAAGCGCGGAATACATTGAACATAATCGCCTATTTCATTACAAGATAAAACCTCACCAATGTTCAATTTGTTTGAAAAGATTTACCCAACAAGGAGGTTTACAGCAACATATGCGTATGCATTCAGGCATTCGTCCATTCGGATGTACGTTCTGTCCGAAAGCGTTTACACAAAAGGCAGGCCTAGATCAACATTTGCGCACGCATACTAAGGTGAAACCGTTCAAATGCGTTGTGTGCAGTAAGTGTTTTTCCCAGTCAGTGCATTTGAGACAGCACATGCGTACTCATACGAATATACAACCGTTTGAATGTACTGTATGTGGGAGACGTTTTAAACAAAGTAGCCATCTGAATTTCCATATGCGTTCTCATATTGGCGATGGGACTTTATCGATGGAGAACTATGCCCAAGTAGTCGAACAGGGTAATCAATTAGAATTATTGAACTTACAACCTGTCCAAGATGGAGAAACTCTTTATTACGCTGCCGAATTAGCGTCCGAAATTACGGTCAATGGAAACCATTTTGCTTGTCACTCTCAAGTTAACCCGACCAATATACTTTAAGTTGAAATTTTCTTTCTTATCACTGTTAGGTGAACGTATGGTAATCTTTATTTAGAAATATAGATTTCAATAAAGTATAAGCGTTATTTTTAGAATTGTTTTTTTAGTCCTTGTTTATTATACATTTTTGCTTTGAAATTAAATAATCTAGAAAACTTTGTTATAAAACACTTTTTCTTAACTGCAACAGAGCTATATAGCTATATCTACCTACATATATTGGATAATTGTTTAAAAGACAACAACATTGATAGTGGCTGACGAGGTTTTAATAATAACTATAATTGTCCTCATTAATGTACAATTTCAATGCAGACAATCATTTCAAATATTCGAAATGATTACGACATAGATAACATTTCACCTCATACGAGATTACTGAAATCCCGAGATATGCACGTGTAGCATAAAATTGCATTGGAACTACCAGGGTATCATGAAAGTGTAGAGAGTATGTTGCATTTGTCATATGCAAATATATATAGTAGCTGCAGTTCCCGCCCCTAAAATGCAACAGATAGACTTCCCGCTTCCACACTGCTAGCAATTGGTTGCATTCAGCGTTCACTCTGCGTGGAGATTGCGCAGTATCGTTATGCATTTTAAGGCTCTCATTAGGTCACCTTACATGCTAACGACAGCACATGTGTCTCTGTCGAATAATATTGTTGTTTAAACCTTGACATCTATTTCCGATAAGAAAGAAAGTCGATAAAACACAATCTCTCTATATCAATAAGTTTTTATATTATGTGTATTTATATTTTAATTTTTGATTATGTACCCAAGGCAGATAAGCAAAATGATGTTATTAGTGACCATACGTATAATCAGAACTATAAGTTTGTGAATGTTATCGCTTGAGGATTTCAACCAAAGCTGTTTGTCATTCTATGAAGTAATTGTTTTTTTTTTTGCTAAACCCATAAATAATATTTTTTATTTAGATTGTAATTAAGCACTTGATAGCAAATTCATATTTTAACTCCACATTACACATTGTTTATCTTTGACTTTCGTATGTGTCTGACCCCGTAAATAATGAAGTAATGTATATATACATACGATTCAACTGCTATACATATAAATTATCTTTTTATGTGATTTTCATCAGCGTGTTAGAGGACATATTATTTTAGTAATATATAATAATATCCTGTTTTTTTCAATGAAGCTAAGTTGTAATTATTATATTTAATAGGAGTGTAAATAGGCAACAGGGTTGTAGGGTCAAGTAATAAAAGACATCCTACTATTAATCTAGACAAAACACGTAGTTTTTATGGTACAACTAAGAATCACAAGAATTCTACCTGGCATTTTATTTAAACCGAGAAGAAAAATTAAACCTCCGGATTCAAAGAACTAACTCTATACGAAATTGAACATAGGTTATCTCTGTCTTCTAATCGGCAATAATCCAAGTCAAACCAGAAGGCGGTTACAAAATGGTAATAAGTCAAACCGTAATACTACAATAGTAATTAAAATTTCAATTTATTTTAACAGTACCAGTTCTAAATATATCTCTGAACTTCAACGACATACGCCATTGCTACTTTTGCATCTCGAATAATTATATAATGTATATGACCTACGTTCTTATTATATATGTACCCAGCCCCGAATGTACGATTTTTTGTTGACACGGCAAATCTCAAATTGGCATCACGAGTCTTTAAGTTCACTTGTGGTTTGAGCCTTTATGGCGCCCTTTTCTGACAAGCCGATGATGAGCCAAGCACGCTTACGTATATCTAGGCGTATTGTGGAGCAAGTTTTTTTAATTTTTAATCATTATGGAATGGTCTGGGCGCCCTCTGAAACTATCTCCCGGGGCTGGCATCCCGGCTTGACCCCCGCCTCCTAAATCCGGCGCTGTATCTATAAACAAAATTGTAGAGAGAATTGATAAGACAAATTACTTCATGGAATCTAATGCTACAATAATTATAACAGTTAAGATAATTTTAATAGTCTCGGACATAGGAATTAAATAGACAAAGGTATTAACTACAATGTTGTGTAGATCGTCAAAACACCTCGGCGTGTGGGCGCAGCGTGTTAGCTACATTTCGGTCTTTTGTATATTTTGATACCGCCGCGTATGGTACGCCAGTGAAAACAAAGGGAACTGACTGATGGCTGTATCCTGAGAACGCGTCCCTTTTTCTCGATTTGACTTTTCTAATGTCCTGACTAACTATTTGAACAATAAACAATGTGATAACGTACTCGTCTGTTTGGTACATACTGTTTATAATATGAATATCTCTATATCTATATTTATTATAGAACAAAGTCGTATATTGCCTTTGTATATTGTCTCGTACATGTATGTATTGTATTTAGAGAAGATTCTAGAGAATATTTCAATGAGGTCTTAAGAAGTGTGTACATATTAATAATGTCTATATATTAAGAATAACTCCTAGTACCTTAACATTTATATGTTTTACATATTACTATAACGTAATTAGTTATTTGCGATATTAATTTGATTGATATATGATTAATATCACTATTCAGTTATACACCTATATTTCAGTTACGTTGATTATTTCAATTTAGAACAAAATTGTGAATCTAAATCATTCTCTTCTTTTGTTTTTATATCATAGGAGGCAAACGAACAGGAGGATCACCTGATGTTAAGTGATCATCATCGTCCATAGACACCGGCAACACCAGAGGAGTCGCAAGTGCGTAGTCAGCCTGTGGTGGTGGCAAAGGTAGAGGGGAAAGGTAAGCTTCCAACTCTCTCACTGACTGAATGATCGCAAATACTTTTACATCACGTCGTTGTTTCTGTGGGTCTAGTGGTACTATTCCGGACGAGCCGACCCATTCATGCTGAAACCAATTATAGCTTCAACGTAGCTCTACCACCTACCACCATTAAATCCACCTAAACACACACAAAATTCATCAAAGTCTGTCATGATGTACAGGAATTCAGTCACATACATATGGACAGAAGATTTTTTTATATATGTATATATATATATATAAATAAATAAATAAATTATATTAAGAAGTTCTTAGATCATAGAGCTCCAAACTTCTGTTAGCTTTTGGTTATGTGTAGACCGCCTGCTTGTGTGGTATTGAGCTTTTTGTCAATTCTTCAAAGCATGTATAAAAAAAATGTAGAAATGGCTGAATATGATAAAACGACAGTTTTTTAGTAGACATTATGTGTATTGTTTCATTCAAGGTAAGCCAAATTAAATCCACGACCTACTTAAATGACATCGTTATACCCTTATTTGCATTTGGACCCCCAATTTTTTTTCCGTTGACCTCCACTCCGTTTTTCTTCGTGACATAGTCATGGTCGATGTAAATCACTCTGGGAATCATAGACTTTAAGGATACCACAGATTTAAAATTTCGCGTAACAAAAAAAATTCTTGAGTGAAGATTCTTACTTAGTTTTTATAACTTTGATGATCTTTATGAATATTAAGACGTTAAAAATCATCAATATAATTATTATTACTATCACTACATATTATAAATAAAGTCATCTGCCACGTCTGTCTGTCTGTCTGTTCGCGATAAACTCAAAAACCACAGAACGGATTTTCATGCTCTTTTCATCAATAGATAGAGTGATACAGGAAGTAAGTGATTCATTATATAATATGTCAAGTTTTTTTTGCTATCAGGATGGAACAACGTGGTTTATAAATTGTTTTGATGCTTATCACGCCACAATAGTTTATAACTCAGGCGAGTTACCGGTCCTTTATTATCTGGCTCATACATTTATTACAAGTTATCTTACACTCAAAAGAGTACAAATTGGTGTAATTGGTGCAAGATGATAAGGCGCCCGTTTCTATGCCAAAAAAATATATCATATATAACAACATATCAAGGACGGTTCTACACTTGTACGATACTTTAGGTAAAACTTCAAATGTCAAACGCACATACGATCGTTCTTTCGATCTGATCAATTCTTTGCTAAGATCTGTGATTACGTTAAATCTTCATTAATCCGTCTGAGATTTACTACCAGAATAACTAGGTTTAAACAATTCTAGTTACATAAAGATATTTGAGTATGTAATATAATCATGAAAGTACTTTTAAACAATATCCTTGTTATTACAGAAAAGCGAAATACTTATCAAATACTTGCTTTAAAAAAAATTGGGTACTATTGTATTAAATGCACCGTGCTCGCCGATCGCTACTGAGGCAAGTTCTTATTATCCTTTCTTGTAAGCATAATCAAAGCGAGATAAAAGGGCAAGATGTCGAACGTTCAGCGAGCGCGGGGCATTTAATATGAAAGTACTCAAACCTTTTTAAAACAAGTATTCAATAAGTATATAACTTTTTTGTAATAAAACCGTACGGAGTTAACTTTTGTTATTACTACTTCCTATTTATATGAGAATCTTGTACGTAAAAACATATATATAAACAAAACATTTCGATATGTTATTTAGTTATGAATCACGAAATAATTGAATGGAAAGATGTTGATAATAACGTACCTACTGCACAATGTCGATATTCAGACGTGAATCAATTCAATCCAACACTTCGTTCTTTTCTTGCTAATAATTCAATAATAGAATTTAACACAAGTAGAAATTATCTATTATAACACAGAATTGTGTAGATTATAAATTTAACATAGGTATACTTAATGAATTTCAATTACTCTATTATTTGTGTTTATGAGATCTGTTGTCTTACAAGCTCACTTTGTATAAGACCTGTATCCGTCCCGTGATGACTGACATATAGCTGCCCCGTTTTTGCGCATATGTCCAAAGATAACTTTCGTAACCTGCAGGTTCTCCAAAATCGTGTTTTACGTAAAGTGACCGGTGCCCCGTGGTACATCCGGAGAGTCGATCTCCATAGAGATCTAGAGATCTCTTCTATCTGGGCGTACGTAAAATCACTTACGATTAGTTATTTAGAAAAAGCCGCGAATCATCCCAGTCCGTTAATGGTATACGCCGCAAACTATGAAACCGTACTTAACGCTGCGCGTTATAAAAGACGTCCGCGACACATTTTTACCGACCCTCCTGATTCAATCACGTCAGCGAACGATCAGTACCAGCCTGTCCCTCGAAACAGAGCGTGTTCACGCCCACGCCCGCGTGACCACAGATCACGCCGCCGTGGTCTGGGGGTTAATTTCGCTGCCGCACACCCGATTAGGCCTCCCACGGCAGCGGCTCAAGCCTAGGTTCGATCCCTAGGTAGGGAGCCCTTGAGTGCGTTGCTTGCGCGATACGGTGACACACAAATATATACGTCACTGCTACAACAATACACGATCACCCCCACACACGTGCACGCCTCCACGCTTACACATGAAAGTGGAAGGGTTTACTTTTTTCCCTTATCGAACTGAAAAGCTCTCAATTTTCCGATAATAAATATATGGAGGAGCTATTGAGGCGTGTATGCTTGGTACACATATACGTTTCAACAACTCATACATATATGAATAGTTAGCTAGGTTAGCTAAGATAGGTCGCGATTTTGCATGCAACCGGCAACAGCCAAGCCGAGGTGTGCCGTGCACCCTTGAGCTGGTTGCCAAAATAAAATCGGCTGAGTGCTTAAGCGCTCGCCTTAGTAGTCCGGTAAAGCTGTTAAGACCTTGCTGGATCAATAACGTAGTCATTTCGAAAAAAAAAAGATCTGTTGTCTTCCATATATACAATATATATTACATGGAGTTTTTGGCGGGATATTAGGCTGTCATGTAGTAGATTTTATATTTTTTTAATCATAAACTTATGTTATTTGACTCTATATTTTGTAAGTTGGGTGGTGTTTTACGTAATATAGTTAGTTTATTGTGCGTAACTGAAGTGAATGGAAAATAATACCACGGAGCATGAAATATTGAGATGCCACAAAAACTCCCTGTAAGGTTCTAACAAGGAATCCACCATCTTGTTAGAATATTGAAATAATCACACGACGCTTGTAATATTATTGTTTTGTAACGTCCATTGAAACAAAATTTTGACACTGGCAAGTGCTTCTGCAGAGATAAAACGAGAAAAAGAAGAATTTTGTAGTGGTAGAGCCAAGCTGAAGCTATTATTGTTTTCAGCACGAATGGGTCGGCTCGTCCAGGGAAGCACCACCCTCTCACAAAAAACCGACGTGAAGTAACAGTGCTTGCATTGTTGCGTTTCGTTCGGTCAGTGAGAGAGCCTATGGACAGTGGTGATCACCTAACATCAGGTGACCCAACTGTTCGTTTGCCTCCTATGATATAAATAAAGTAAATTTTCAAAAAAAAGTATTAACCGACTTCAATATTAATCAGAGGCATAGAAATAAGGCACTAAAAACCGAAAAATAAATAGGTTATCAAATTAACCAAATGTAATGAAACATATGAATATGTGTGCTACCAGGAGATGTATTGGAAGTCGGTGCCAACCGAAGATCATATCATCTACATCTAGGTACAAAGGCACCGACTTCCAATGCATCTCCTGGTAGCACACATATTCATATGTTTCATTACATTTGGTTAATTTGATAACCTATTTATTTTCCGGTTTTTAGTGCCTTATTTCTATGCCTCTGATTAATATTGAAGTCGGTTAATACTTTTTTTTGAAAATTTACTTTATTTCTCCATTTTTAGTGAACATAATTTTTTTTTTCTAAAACATGCGGGTCACCTGATTGTAAGTGATCACCGTCGCCCATGGATACCTGCAACACGAGAGGAATCACAGATGCGTTGCCGGCCCTTAAGAAAGGAGTAGGCTTGTTTCTTGAAAGTTGTGTTACTTTGTCACGGATCCCATAATCAGAACCTAACCAAACTCTCATCAAACTACCCTTGAAGAACACCCTTTACAATAAAAAAGGAATCATCGAAATCGGTTGGCATGATATTGAGTTATTCGTCTATTTGTCGTATACACACCAAATGCAAATTTAACACTTATACGGTTTTGCACTGGATGCCGTTGACAGAACCGGACCAAAAAAAAATGGGACCACACGGGAAGCACTAGCTTTCAAATAAAAAAAAGAATCATCCAAATCGGTGCAGCCAGTCCAGAGTTATGAGGTAACAAACATAAAAAAAAAAAAAAAAAAATACAGTCGAATTGATAACCTCCTCCTTTTTTTGAAGTCGGTTAAAAAAGAACATATATTGCATTATAATATAGAATTAAAATATTGCTAAATCTCAATGCAAACGTTACGTCACACAAAGTAACCCTCCGAATTATATTATTCAAATACACATTTTTTTTTTCATATTTTTTGAGTTTTTAACCCACATTTTATACACGGACAGGTCTCTCGCACGTTTTACAGCTTATCTTACACCAGACGTATTGTAAAGTTTTTTCTGTAAAGGTTCAGATGTAGTACGTAAGTTTTTTAACCTCCTACAACGCACATGTGTCTGTTGCATGTTCGTGATTTACATTTTGTTTACATCCGCCGACCGAGGGTTAAACGGTATCTCGCGACCGTAAGGGTTGTATCCTAAAACGGCATAATCTAAATCAAGAACACAATGGCGATATTCTAACCAAAGAGTTTATTAAAAAAAGGTCTGACTACTGTTTAGAATATCTAGAATATATAGAGATACAAATTTCAAATTAACGAAAAGTATGTTTTATGTAATTAGAATAAAAACCATAATTTGTCCTAATAATATAAATTCAAATGGAAGTTTGTTTGTTTGTTACGCTTTAACGTCTTAACTAAACTAAATTTTCATATCGAAGGAAGAAAGCAAAATTGTCGTAACTTGAAAAACCTAACTTTATACCAGAGCCTAAAAACTCTTTCAAAACTTCTTTTTTTATTTGTAGTGCTAAAACTAGATAAAAAGTGAAGGTTATAGCGATGAAAAATTGAATTGTAGGAAAGCGAAACCCAGAACATTCGAAGCGGTATTTTTTTACAAGAATATGGTAACAAGTGACAGCCTAAAATGCAAGTTACGACATTTCCGCTTTCTCCCGTCGATATAGATTATTAGTGATGCAAAAAAGGACATAGGACACGTTTCATCCAGATAAACTATAATGTTTCTGCGGGAGTGTTGTAACATACATTAATGTGAGCGAAACCGTAATGCTAATGATAAAATATACTCAATGGGAAATAACATGATTACACTATACTAAGATTATAATTTACATAAATAAATCGACTCGTATAAAATATATGGTTAGTTATCATAATTATTTTATGACATTGCTAGCTTTTGCACGCGATTTTATCTCTCAGCAACACCACTATTTCTCTAAGTGAAATGTTTCTGTAATCCTAATATAATGTATGCAAAATATTTACTATGACCGGTGTAAAAACGCGAGAGTATAATAAACAAACAAGCATACATCAACATTCATAATATTAGATAGGATTACTCTACGTTGGTAGTGTTTTACGAAATACCAGGAGTCTCTCAGTGTTTATAATGGAAAGCGTTTCTATCGCGACGAGCCTATTTACTGGATCTTATTACATAACAATAATCTACATTAGTAAATCTGTACAACCCGATAAGGCCTCCCACGGCAGTGGCTCAAGCCTAGGTTCGATCCCTCGGTAGGGAGCCCTTGAGTGCGTTACTTGCGCGATACGATGACACACAAATATACATCACTACACGATCACCCCCACACACGTGCACGCTTACACGCTTACACATGAAAGTGGAAGGGTTTACTTTTTTTCCCTTATCGAACTGAAAAACTCAATTTTCCGATAATAAATTTATGGAGGAGTTGTTGAGGCGTGTATGCTTGGTACACATATACGTTTCAACAACTCATACATATATGAATAGTTAGCTAGGTTGGCTAAGATAGGTCGCGATTTTGCATGCAACAGGCAACAGCCAAGCCGAGGTGTGCCGTGCACCCTTGGCTGGTTGCCAAAATAAAATTGGCTGAGTGCCTTAAGTGCTCGCCTTAATAGTTCGGTGAAGCTGTTAAGACCTTGCGGGTCAATAGCGTAGTCATTTCGAAAAAAAAAAAAAGTAAATCTGTTCTTCTCACTGTACTAAAAGAAATCACAATAGGTATGTATTATAAAGGAGACACGACATGAACATAACGTTTAAGTTTTTTTGTACACCTGTTTATTATATATAACCGAATTTAACTGAAAACGGATTGTTTAATTTTATGTCTTTTTTTATACGGTAGACTTATATAATTTTCAATTCATAGGTAAAAAAGAATTCTTAGAAATATAGAAATAGGTACTCTTCGAAAGAGTAAACATGTTTATTTCAACCCATTTGTTCACGTTAACTCATATTCACAAATATGTCATTACTTTTTAATAATATATGCATTTACTATTACTGAGAGTTATTTATAAGAGTTAGATATATATCATCCCAGAATTTTTGTAGGCCTTTTCAAGGTATATAATTCCGTAACACATTGATTCGGTGTCTATATGTTACGCAAGTGGTTAGTACTGTAAATATTTGAAAAAAAAATTTTTACAAAAAAAAATTGAACCGACTTCGATATCAAAACCC